>APFE030392587.1:0-13615 GCA_000404065.3 Pinus taeda | reverse complement strand
AAAGTTTATAACCCCTTAAACCATCCTTATACCCAATAAAGATGCACTTTTCAGATTTACTATCCAACTTGGTTCGTTTCTTCTTTGGAACATGTACATATGCATCACATCCAAATACCCTTAGATGTGAAAGAGAGGGTTTCTTACCAGTCCATACGTCTTGTGGAGTCTTATCCTCCAACACTAATGAAGGTGACTTATTGACCAGATAACATGCAGTATCCATCGCCTCTGCCCAGAATTCCTGTCCTAACCCGGTACCACTGAGCATGCTTCTTGCCCTTTCCATCAACATCTTATTCCTTCTTTCTACAACTCCATTTTGCTGAGGTGTATATGGAGTATTCTTCTATCGTGCTATACCACACTTCTTACAGAAATCTTCAAATTCCTTGCTGCAAAACTCTCCACCATTATCTATCCTCAACACCTTTATCTTCTTCTCTATCTGATTTTCCACGAGAGCCTTAAATTATTTAAACCTGTCAAAGGCTTTAGATTTCTTCTTAAGGAAATATATCCATGTATTCCTTGAGAAGCCATCTATAAATGATACATAGTACACAGACTTACCCAGTGATGGAACCTTCATATGTCCTGTTGTGGTAAAAACACAACACCGCCCATTATTGATGCGTCCACTTCAAATAATGGGGACCCTTTCTGTAAAATTTTTTGGCTAATCACCTTTTGGATTTTTATTCTTGATTGCCCTACGCTTTTGTTAATTTTTAGTTTTCTTTCGATTCTTGTTTTGATTGCTTTGGTAGAATCAATTTTCTACAAGCTTCCCATTGACGCTTGTTTCGCCTCATTTGGTCAACTAGTTTGAAAATGGCACTCCTTTGAAGTCTCATCATTTATCTAGCCTGGGTTAAAAATGTATAAAATGTACAATATTGCATTTTGTAAATAAATTAGTTCAATAAGGCATTCATTTTAAATATTAACCCGTAGCAAGTTTTTTCTAACATTTTTCATTTGTCAGTGATGCAGCCAAATTATTAATTATCGGGGTTTTAAGAAATTCACTCTAATTTCCAAATCAAAGCCTAAACTCAAAAATCCAAACATTCAAGTGGCTGTAGTTTATTTTTATTATTTTTCAAGTGGCTGTAGTTTAGATAATTTCACAACTTAATTAAAATTCATTAAAATAAAATAAACCAAAATAAAAAATTAATCTTTAATATTAAATCTTATAAATTAAATTAATTATTATTTAAAAATATATTAATTTAATTAAATTAAAATTTAATATATGAAAAATATAAAAAATATAAAATAAAATATCACATTGCACATTTCATATACACCATAACCCCCGATGTGATATCGCATCGGGGAAGTTCACTTGGCACATTTTTAAAAACCTCATTACTCATCCCGATAAGTGAAAATGTGAAGTGCCATGCGAAGTCCCGATAAGCGAAAATGTGAATTGCCATGCGAAGTCCCGATAAGCCTTCTCGACGTCGATATTACATTGGGGAATTTCGCTTACCTCATTACCCATCCTCCCAATTGCCAATTAGCGCAAGGGACTAAAAAGCAAAGTTTTATATGGTTGGGTCAAACGACTTGTTCCATGGACTCATACGTATTAGATATGGTTAGTTTTAATATTTTATATATATATTAGATATAGTAAAATAGTGTAGGTTAGTATATTCTTAACATTAGTTTATATAGTAGTATGTTGTATTAATTAAATAAATTAATAATATGTAATATATTATAATAATTAAATTAATTAATAATATTAACATTTAATTAATTTGATTAATTTAAATTTAAATATCATTTAGATTAATTAGTTTTTTAGATTAAATTCGTTTATAAATAGTTAATTATATATTAGTTAGTTAAATTAATAAATAGTTTACTAATAATTAGTTTAGTTTATAATTAGCAATTAAATTAGAATTAATTAGAGACTAATTTAGGATTAGTTTTTTAATTACATTTTTTTAGCCCAGCAGCAGAATTTCCAGATTCATGCCAGATTTGACTCCTCAAATTTGGAAGCTCATAGATTGGGTTATACTTGGCCAAATGAGGCCCAAGACGGCTCATTGGAAAGAGAAAATCAAGGAGAACATTTTGGAGGAGGTTTCACCAACAAATTTGATCATTTATTGGGTCAAAAATCAGGAAGAAGATCAGGCTCCGAATTTTGAAGACAAAATCAATTTACTGAGTTATTTTCTTCAATTTCATTTGTCCAAAGCCTCTTCTAACTGCAAATCCATTGGTCAATGATATCTTTTGTCAATCAAACCATTCCAAGCATCAATACAGAGCTTATATTTTGTTTTCAATTATTTATTTAAATAGAATTTGATTGGGTTTGATTTAATTGCCAGCAATGCTATTTTGATTTTATGGTTGCGTTTTAATTTATTTTGATTTCTTTTTGCAGGAAAACAATGGAAGAAATATGGAAAAAGAATCTCAATCAATGAGAATGCTCCAGCAATTGAAGATCAAAATTAGGAGAAAGTAAAATTATATTTGGAAGATTTCTCTTCAACAAACTCTCCTCTCCAAAATTCCTTCACAATATTATAAATAACAGATTGCAGAATGTAATAGAGGCTGCTCTCCTCTGCAATTTTAGACTCCATGAAAGCACTACTGTAATAGGAATTTAGAGTTGTAGGAGAGAGGAGTGAAAAATCTCAGATTTGGGGATTATTGAGGATTTTCCCTTTGTATATTGAATTATGCATGAAGAACAAAGTTTGCACTATTGTGGCTCTAATTTTGAAGGCAGAAGTTCAAGCAATGTAAAGGGTTGTTGGAGACCAAGAACAGAAAAATGGATGCAATAAATTGGTATTTCTAATACTACTGTTTCAAATATCAATTTTAATTTTATGGTGATAGGAATGTGTCATTTTATTCATGTTTGTGCACTATTGTCAATATGGGTAATTCGTCTCAATCTTGTTATTATGTATCTCTGTTTTTTTATGGATTAATTTCTCATTTTTGAGTAACTATTTACTTTGAAATCTGTCTTATGAAACTGATTTATTGAATGGTAATGTGTTGTGAACTATTTCCACATGTCATTATTCAATTATTGGATTTATTGATTTAATAATCAATATCTTTTTTGTGAACTACTTCCTGGAATGTTATTGGTTTATTATTTCAAGTTTTAAGGTCTCAATAGAATGTGTTTTGGTAACCATAATATCAGTTAATTGAACTACTTCATTAACTTGATATTCATTATAAACAAGACATATTTAAATCCCAATATTTTGATTATCTTGCTCTTAGTTGGGTTAGATCTATATCTGCCTAATTAAGATAGGATTTAGATTAGTTTCTTTTGCTTGCATCATAGAATAAGCTTGCATTTAGAGTAAATTCTACATTTTTTTAAGTCCTCTCCTCAAGGAGGCAAAACTTTAGTTGTGGCTTGGCTGAACTCAAATTAGCTTAAGGGTCATTCTCTTGCCTGATCAGCAAGGAGAAGTGATCTGATGTCCCTGTCTATTGGTAGTAAAGATACATTATAAACCAATAGCAATAGGGAGAAGGTAACTGGACCTAGTTGAATAGTCGGAGCCACCACACCAAACGGAAAAGGAGCTGCTTTTAAGGTCCGGACCGGGTGGTTATCCTCAATGTTGTTGCAGTGATTTTCGAGGCATCAACATTTTTGGCGCTAGAAGGAGGGCTGAGATTTTTTGTCTATTGGAGTCTTTTCAATTTTAATATTTTATTTATTGTGATGGCTCCTCTTAAACTTCCAATTTGGAGTTGTATTCATGGACGTGCATCCTCCAATACTCCACCCGAAGTGGTAAGACTCTTGTCTCAGGTAAAATTTAATGGTAAGAGAAATTCTTCTGCTTTTAATCATGTCTTTCAATTTATTCAAAATGTTTCAAAATATGATTTTCAAGGAATTGATGAAGGCATTTTATGCAGAATTTTTACTCTCACATTTACTGCAAAAGCCAAAAGCTGGTGCAGAACTCTTCCAGTTGCTTCAATCCACAACTGGGATCAATTTGTTACAATTTTCATGTGTAAATTCGACGGCTATGATTATGAACAGGTATGTGAAGAAATTGAATATCTACGAAGGTTTGAAAATGAGTCTGTTAATGATTTTAATAGTCGATTTCATTTGAATTGCTTAAGATTTAAAAACGAAGATAAACCTACGGAAGAAGAATCATTAGATTGGTTTGAATATATTTGTTCTCTTCCACCCATTCCCAATCCATGTGAAATTAATTCAAGCTTTGTTCCATCCCATTACAATATAAATGAAAATCCCAACATGGATGTGCAAATAAATGGTGATGAAGAGGTTTCACAAAGCTTGGAAAATATTTCCATTCAAATGCAAGAAGACAACAACAACAATTTTGGGGAAAAAGCCGACTTGAAATCTAAAAACTACTTTGAAGTAAATTCGGAAAATCAAATCGCAAATCAGCAAGTACAACCAGCAATCAAAATGCAAACTGCTGTACAAATTTCCGAATTTCTCCATGATGAGAAAATGCCAAAATCAGAGAAGCAAAACAACATTCTTCAAGAAAGCATAAGCACGCAAATGAATGATCTGCAATCTGAAATTTACAATGAGCATAATGCACAAGAGTTCTCAAACAGAGACAGTTTTAAATGCATTGTTTCAGGTTCACATTTTTCCCTTTACCCTGATATTTTTATTGATGATAATTTTTCCCCTCTTAGTATCAATGATATTTCAGAAATTAAAGAGGATGATTTAAATGAATTACCATTAAATTTTTATCAAGATAAATAAACAATAATTGATCATTCTTTTGCCACTAATGAACACGAGATTTTTGTTCCTCCTTGTTTAGATATATTGGATGAGATTGAAGGGAATTCTACAAAATCTTGTGAGGTCATTTATGATGATTACTTTGATATTGAGGATGTTGATTTCAATTTTTCTCAAGAGAATCCTCATGATAAAATTCAAATAACATCTGAGGATGAAGAACGCTTCAATTTAGGAATTATCCCAACTAATCCTCATTTTAGAGCAACAAATTATCTTCATGATTTCACCATTCAAGAAAACATTCCAATTTATGATTCATATGAGGATCAAACTCCCATTCCTATTCATAACCATAATTCGTTTTCTAATTCACAAGTTGGAATTCAAAATTTTTCAAATTCCATAATTCTGGCCAATCCTTGTGAAAATGAAATCATTTCAAAACAATTCCAATTGTGCTGTAACATTAGTTGTAAAAATAATGATTTCATTTTATTTTTATTTCCTCAGGTATTTTGTTTGAATTTAGATTTATTTTTTGATTTTATTTTGCAAAATTTTCACACTTTTCGCTGGCATATTGAACACCTTACTATCAAACACTCAATTGATGCATTGCCCAATTGGGAAATTCAAGTTTCATATTATAATCATCAGCATCATTCCAATTTAAATCAATGTTAATGTTTCATCAAAAGCTTCTATCTTTTCAAAGGCAATGTCAACAAGAGAATGTATTTTTGCAATCTGGCCAACAATTCAATTCAATTAATAATTTTCCATTTCATTTGAAAGATTTCCATCCATTTTTCATTAATTGATTTGAAAAATATTTGGAAAATTTTCTCTCAAAGGAAATGGTTAATAGCTTAACATTTGTACATAACACTAACAATTTTTTCCAGGCCTTTGAATTTGAAAACTCATATCCACAATTCGGCCTGTCATCTCCTCTTTTGAAAATTTCCCAATCATTAATGGAAATCCATCCAGATTTTTGTGATCCAATTGGTATCGAATTGGAAAGGAAATTTCATGAGAAAGAGATTTTAAATCTGTTACTAACAATAACTGTACATTTTGATTTCATATTTAATTTTCTTAGTTTAATTAGATTTGGATTTTTATTACTAACATTTGAACTGTACATATACGCGGGAATAAAATTGAGAAAATGGCTACACTGGAAATATGACTATACCTAGTCATTTTCACGTATATGGTTAAAATAGGAGTAGAATTAATTTAGTTAGCTTGTTTTATGTAGTTAATTTATTTGCATTAGTTCTGTAGATTAACAAATAAAACAAAGCAATCAGCCTTCTTATACATGTTCAATGGAAACATTTTTCCTTATCAGAAAATTTTAATTCTTGCTTTCCTTTTTTGAAATTTCTTATAGAGATATCTCTACTCTGCCTATTTTGAATAATGTCTTGATTAAATTCAATTAAAATTGCACTTGGTATCGATTGCCTCAAAGATACTTTACTTTATTTCGAGATTTCCTTCTAAGATTTTCTTTTGAAATTTATATGGTAAGGATTTGAGGATATAAAAGCTTCATGATCTCATTATCCCATGAAATGTATGACTGACTATGATAAGCCTAATTCTCATTCAATCATTATTAGTCAGTGTAACCTATCACGGTAACCATATGAAGTTCATATTATCTTTCTCGTAATTGCCAAAAGCTGATCTTAAGGATGCCCATTTGGCCGAGTGCACACATTTAAATCTGTTTTGATATTTTTCTACAATTAGTGGCTTAATCTCATTCTAATCTTTAGTTTATTATCTGATGCTGTAAAACGCATCATGTTTATTTACTAGAGACATTATTGAACAGTCACTATAACAACACAGATTTTTTCTCAATATTAATTCGGAATGAGTAGAGGTACTAAATTGTTGTTTCACTTCGAAAGGGAAGCATAGTTTCATATTTATTTCTGATAAATTTTTATATTCTACGGACATCAATAAACAAATTTTATTTAGACTGATTACACAATTAGTTTTAGAATAAATAATGAGGTGATTTTAAACGAAAGAAAATTTTTGATAAACCAAAGGAAGAATTTGAAGATTTATGAGGTAAAATCTGCAGACAAATTCCTTTCAGGTACGGATTTACAACTTTATTCTCATCCATTATTAGTTCATCTTTTCCTTAGTTTATTTTTGATTTATGTTCTGTTTTATTTGCAGGTTCTCATTTGTTTTCAAAACATAAAGTAAGCAGTAAACCCATTTCAAATTTACAACAGGCTCAGGGAAGTTCTATTTATGATGCATTAGAATTTAAGCATATCCTTTAACTTTGGTTTTATTCATTTACAAAACCCAATTGAAATTTCAAGGAATATCATAAGACCATTCGCATCATAAGATTTCATCGGAAGTAGTTTTTATGATTTCTTTTGATAACAAATTGCTTAATAAAAGATTTCCGATGTATTACTTCGCTCATATGTCATATCACATTTCGCATATCAGATGTTTGCAGTTGAATATACTTCCATTATCATGAAACGCCGATCTCCGATAAACGGCTTTACCGATATTGCGATGACCACATAATTCCGGACCCGATATGAAATTCAAATCAAATTCATAAAAAATATCGCGTCCGTTCAATCGCAATAATGGTAAGAGCATAACTTTAAAAGGCCGATATCTTGGATCCGATATGTTATTAAAATCCCATCATAAAAATTATCGGGTCCACTCTTCATCGCAGATCGACATATTGAGAATTGTTATATCGTGCGCCGATCGCCGATTAGTTATGTCAT
This sequence comes from Pinus taeda, assembly GCA_000404065.3. Lineage (NCBI taxonomy): Eukaryota > Viridiplantae > Streptophyta > Pinopsida > Pinales > Pinaceae > Pinus > Pinus taeda. The sequence goes on along the minus strand of APFE030392587.1, from coordinate 6,028 downwards.
TCATCGCATCGCTTCCTTGCAGTTTTATTTATGGCCGATATCTCGGATCCGATATGTTATTAAAATCCCATCATAAAAAGTTATCGGGTCCGCTCTTCATCGCATATCGGCATCGCAAAAATATATTGTGTTACATTGGGTACCCAAAGTTTTCCGATTGCCGATTAGTTATGTCATCCATCGCATCGTCGATATCACAATCGCTTTCTTGCATTTTTATTTTTGGCTATATCATTATTCTGAATCTGCAATGCACAATGTGCAAAATACAAATCGCGAGATGCGGTGTGTGATCTGATAATTACAACATGACTGTTCCCAATTCGCAATATAATAGCTCTTCAATAATGTGACTGCTACATCTCATCACACATATTTTCTTCAAATGATCTCATATCGGAAATTTGCTATTTCAACCGTCAATGTGATAAACTCCAACGCATGCCTCTACATATAATGCGAATCATCCGATACAGCGATGTGTTATTTTAAAAGCGAGCTTGGGTAACAATTATGGTAAGAAAGGAGTTAATGACGAATTTGCAGTACATCTAAATCTTTTTTGATATATTTTAGTTTCAAATATATAAGTCCATAATTTAAAATGGAATTCAAGACCTCTCTATTTTCATATTTAAATCTTATCATCTTAGATTTGGTCATGATTTTGTATATGAAACTAATAATATTTTGAGAAACAGTCATTACTGCAAATTCTCATTCTCATTTCTGATGCATTTGTTTTAATTTCAACTCCTTTGAGCATTAAGCATTCCATTTTTACATTTTACTGCTTGCTTTAGTGTAAGTAAAATAAATAATGATCTTGGGTTATAGAATTTTGGTTAGTTTGACTTCTTCATGTTTTTAATGTTAATTAAAGTAAGAAGTCAGCCACTTTGGAGAAACTGATACATTTCAGGTAAGATCAAAAGCAATGATCCAATGGTAAGATTCATGTACCCACTTTCATTAATTTCCATTTTATCACTCTAGTTTCATTTCTGTTTTTAAATTATGCTGATATAAAACTCTGTTTTGCAGCTCTTCATAAAAATTTTCAATCTTCTGCTGAACCATATTTTCAAAGTCCATACTCTTCTCCTGGCTTTATTCAATAAGCAGCGGTGGTCTTCATCAAAATAGCTACACCAGGGAATTTCTGAACCTTTAGTTTGTTTTTTTAAGCATTCCGGTTATTTAAAAAATGATCAAGACAATGCTTTGAAACAAGAAAAATAATATCAGACAGAAATTTTTCATTATGGCTGAATTTTTAGTCGTCGCTACTATCCAAAAAAGCTTAAAGCATTTACAACCCTGCAAGGTATGATTTTTCTAAATACTCAACATAAGAAGAAATGATTACACGATTATTTTCTTTTTCATTGTTGAGACGTTGGTACAAGCATTCTTGATTGAGTTTATCTTTTGAAGCTTGGGTTTTCCTTCATTTTTAAAATTTCTTTATTTTTATTTTTGTTTGTTGATTTCTTTCTCATTTTAGCATAAGAATTCTTTTCCTTCGGATTTCAGCTTTGATTTTGGTGACTTTGCCGTTATTTATATGGAAGACCTACTTGTTACCTAACAATGGTCAATATACATGGAGAAAAATTGTTAATAGTCACCTATTAGCTTTTTCTTAAAACTCTTAGTAAAGTTTGATTTTCTTATTACAAAAGTAGACATACTTAAGGAAGAGATTACCAATCAAGAGAAGTTGGCAAAGTATCATAAAATATGGAGAAATTCTTTTTATCGAAATTGTAATTATTTTGAGAGTTCAATATTTTATTAAGATCTTTCAAAGTTTTATTGTCAGTCAAGAAAAGTTATATATAACCAAGTAAAGGCACTTTACGGCAAAGCACCTTTAACTCTGCAATTGTCATCCTTAACTCTTAAGGAGTCAATGATTCTCCCTGTCCCAAAGAGTCTTATTTTTCTAGAGAATAATCCAGTAATATATTTAAACTTAAAAGATAAGAGGTCTCATCATGAGCCTGCTTACCATGATCATAGGGGAAAAATAGGCTGACATTACCAACACTGCTAAACAAACCAGGGTAATGGCTTATGATTGCAAACAATTATAAGACAAAGGGTCTCATCACGAGCCAGCTTGTTCAGTCCGATTATAACTAGTGAATGGCATTGTCAACTATCTGACCACCAAACCAGGACAATGGCTTTTAAGAGAAATAAAAATAAAAAATTCAAAGAAAATAAACATATATAAATGGATTTATCTCTAGATCAATAATTCTTAAATAGATGGGATTCTGAATCATTTATGATTAAAAGGTAACCCTGTCGAAACTATAGATGTTTGCTGGCAGCAGTGGCTCTACCTATGACAAAGGAGTATATTTTAAAAGCTAAGCTGTAAAATGACCCCTGCTTTATCTCTACAACTAATTAAGGATTGATATAGAGTTTTGAAATATTTTAATGTATGAGGAATTTCAAGAAAAATTACAATCAGATGATTCTTGTTTTTATTAAGATTAACGAACCTAGTCAAGCATTCCAAAAAATAATTCTCTCTTCTTTGATTATTTTTAATTTAAATTTTAGGAAAATCTCATTCATATCAAAAAGAAATAACTGATTCTTCTCCCGTGTGTCGCCAATTGTTGTGGTAAAAACACAACACCCCCCATTATTGATGTGTCCACTTCAAATAATGGGGACCCTTTCTATAAAAATTTTGGCTAAGCACCTTTTTGGATTTTTATTTTAGTTAATTACCCTATGCTTTCGTTAATTTTTAGTTTTCTTTGGATTCTTGTTTTGATTGCTTTGTTAGAATCGATTTTTTACAAGCTTCCCATTGATGCTTGTTTCGCCTCATTTGGTCAACTCGTTTGAAAATGACACTCTTGTGAAGTCTCATCATTTATCTAGCCTGGGTTAAAAATGCATAAAATGTATAATATCACATTTTGTAAATAAATTAGTTCAATAAAACATTCAGTTTAAATATTAACTCATAGAGAAATTTACTAACATTTTTCATTTTCGGCCAAATCATTAAGTATCGAGATTTAAGAAGTTTATTTCAATTTATAAATCAATTATTAATCTCGAAAACCCAAACGTAAAAGTGGCTGTAGTTTAGAAACTTAAATTCATAGAAATAAAACCAAAATAAAATTTATATTTAAAATTAAATTTTAAATTAATTAAATTAATTAATATATTAAATATAATTAATTTAATTAAAAATTTAACAAAAAAACATATAATAAAATTGTTTTGATCACGCCGGGACTTTTTATCGCATCGGGAATTTCATATATGACATAAATTATGAGCCCCAATATACACCATAACGCCGATGCGATATCGCATCGGGGAAATTCACTTAACACATTTTAATGAACCACTCCACCTTCTCGATGGCCGATACGCGATGGCTTGAAAAAGCATTGAGGTATGACAAGTTCATTTGATTTAATGAGGACCTCCATACCCCCGATGCGATATCACATCGGGATTTTGGATGGTAATTAAAGCCTTACAACATACTTCCCAATATGCCGATACGATTCCCCGATCATTAACAAGCATTATCGTAAGTTTTTATTACACATGGGTTTTAAGTTTTGTGTTAATTTGAGATTTAAAAAAAAAACACTCATAAGTATGAGTGGGTTAATAAGGAGTTGACTATGGCGTAATAGAGGTTAATAATATTAATACTTTATATATTATATTATTTAATTAATATGTAGTATTTAATTAAAAAATTTAAATTAATCATACTAATTAATTCATAACATTTAATTTAATTTGATTAAGGGTTAAATTTAATATTATTTAGATTAATATTAATTAGTATTTTTTAGATTTAAATTTGTTTATAAGTCGCTAATTAGATATCAGTTAGTTAGATTAATAAATAGGTTATTAATAATTACTTTAGTTTATAATTAATAATTAATTTAGAATTAATTATAATTCTAATTTAGGATTTAATTTTTAATGAGAATTTTGATTTTTTTAGCCCAGCAACAGAATTTCCAGATTTACATCAGATTTGATCAATCAACTTTGGAGGCTCATAAATTGAGTTATACTTAGCCAAATGAGGCCCAAGATGGCTCATTGGAAAGAGAAAATCAAGGAAAACATTTTGGAGGAGGATTCACCAACAGATTTACTCATTTATTGGGTCAAAAATCAGGCAGAAGATCAGGCTCCGAATTTTGAAAACAAAATCAATTTTTTGAGTTATTTTATTCAATTTCATTTATCCAAAGTCTCTTCTGATTTCAGATCCATTGGTCAATGATATCCTTTACCAATCAAACCATTCCAAGCATTAATACAGAGCTTATATTTTGTTTTCAATTATTTATTTAAATAGAATTTGATTGGGTTTGATTTAATTGCCAACAATGCTATTTTGATTTTATGGTTGCATTTTAATTTATTTTGATTTCTTTTTGCAGGAAAAAAGTGGAAGAAATATGGAGAAAAAGATCTCAGTCAATGAGAATGCTCCAGCAATTGAAGATCAGAGTTTTGAGCAAGTAAAATTGGATTTAGCAGATTTCTCTTCAACAAACTCTTCCCTCAAGAATTCCTTCAAAAAATAGTATAAGTAATAGATTGCAGAATGTAATACATGATGCTCTCCTCTGCAATTTTAGACTTCTGAAAGCACTATTGTAATAGGAATTTAGAGTTGTAGGAGAGAGGAGAGAAAATCTCAGATCTGGTGATTATTGAGGATTTTCCTTTTGTATCTTGAATTATGTGTGAGAGGCAGAGTTTGCACTATTGTGGCTCTAGTTTTGAAGGCAGAAATTCAAGCAATGTAAAGGGTTGTTGGAGACCAAGGACAAAGGAATGGATGCAATAAATTGGTATTTCTAATACTATTGTTTCAAATATTAGTTTTAGTTTTATGGTGATAGGAATGTGTCATTTTATTCATGTTTTTGCACTATTGTCAATATGGGTAATTTGTCTCAATCTGGTTATTATGTATCTCTGTTTCTATGGATTAATTTCTCATTTTGGAGTAATTACTTACTCTGAAATCTGTCTTATGAAACTGATTTATTGAATGATAATGTGTTGTGAATTATTTCCACATGTCATTATTCAATTATTGGATCTACTGATTTGATAATTAATAACATTTTCGTGAACTACTTCCTGAATGTTGTTGGTTTATTATTTCAGTTAAGAGGTCTCAATAGGATGTGTTTTGGTAACCATAATATCAGTTAATTGAACTACTTCATTAACTTCATATTCACTATAAGCAAGACATGCTTAAATCCCAATATTTTGATTATCTTGCTCTTAGTTGGGTTAGATATATATCTTCCTAATTAAGATAGGATTTAGATTAGCTTATTTTGCTTGCATCATAGAATAAGCTTGCATTTAGAGTAAATTATACATTCTGTTAAGTCCTCTCATCAAGGAGGCAAAACTTTAGTTGTGGCTTGGCTGAACCCAAATCAGCTTAAGGGTCATTCTTTTGCCTAATCAGCAAGGAGAAGTGATCTGATATCCCTGACTATTGGTAGTTAAAGATACATTATAAACCAATAGCAATAGGGAGAAGGTAACTGGACCTAGTTAAACCAGTCGGAGCCACCACAACAAATGGAAAAGGAGTTGCTTTCAAGCTCTGGACCGGGTGGTTATCCCCCAATGTTGTTGTAGCGATTTTTGAGGCATCAACATTTTTGGCGCTAGAAGGAGGGCCTGAGATTTTTTGTCTATTGGAGTCTTTTCAATTTTAATATTTTATTTATTCTGATGACTCCTCTTAAACTTCCAATTTGGAGTTGTATCCATGGACGTGCATCCTCCAATACTCCACCCGAAGTGGTAAGACTCTTGTCTCAGGAAAAGTTTAATGGTAAGAGAAATTCTTCTGCTTTTAATCATGTCTTTCAATTTATTCAAAATGTTTCAAAATATGATTTTCAAGGAATTGATGAAGGCATTTTATGTAGGATTTTTACTCTCACATTTGTGGCAAAAGCCAGAAGCTGGT
>APFE030392580.1:21641-33975 GCA_000404065.3 Pinus taeda | reverse complement strand
TCTATGGAGTCACAATATAACCCAACCGACCTAACAATAATAATATAAAGCCACAAAAATAACAATAGAGGGATTCTATGGGGCACAGTAATAAAAATATGGGGACAATAAGGGCTAAACAATATTAATAAGGGATACAACTACAATATTAATGGGGTAATCACTAGTATTATAGGGACCTAACAATGCATTTTGAACTTTCCTGGGAATTTATGAAACTTACTGTCATAGAATAACACTAAATCATTTACCTTGAAGGTGCGCAACTTAATATGGTGACCATGCCAGGCCTTCTCGTGCTACTTTTGTACTTGCTGATGGAAGCAAGCCAAAAAATGTTCCTTTTCAAGTTATTCCAACTAAGCGAGCCTCTCTTCCAAGGATTTGTGGTCTGTCATACCTGTGACCACTGCTATGCGCAGACTAGGCACAATATACTCCATTGGCATGACAACTTCGATGCCATAAACCAACCGGAAAGGTGTCTGTCTCGTTAGTTTCTTGCATGTTGTTCTATAAGCCCAATACTGTAGGTACGCGTAGGTCCCAATCACCTTGTTGCGCATTGCATACTTTGGTCATTGCAGTCTCTAGTATCTTGTTGAATGCTTCTACTATCCCATTAGCTTGTGGGTGATACGGTGTGATTTTCGGATGATACACCTAAAACTCTTCTATTAGCGCACTGATTGTTTCATTTAGAAAATGTGTACCATAATTGCTCATCAATATTTTTGGAAATCTAAATTGATTCAATACATGTTCGAACAAAAACTTCGCACCCGTGGAGGCCATGCAATCTTTGATTAGCTGCGCTTCTGCCCAACGAGTCACATACTCCGTTGCAATGATAATGTATCTCACGCTCATCTTTCCTTGAGGTTTGATAGGTCCTGCAAAGTCAATTGCCCACTTTTCAAAGGGTTGTAGCGTCATTTGTGGATTCAAAGGCATCTCGTCCCTCCGCGATGGTTTACCTGCTCTTTGACATATATCACAGGCCTTATAGTGTGATTTTGAATCCTGATGAAGCGTTGGCCACCACAACCCTGCGCAGAGAATATTTTTCACTGTCACTCACCCTACATAGTGTCCTCCTACAGCACCCCCATGTGCTTCCGTGAGGATTTGACTTCGTTCAAATATAGGGACATACCTTCGTAGTATCTCATCATTGCCCATCTTATATAGGTGCCCCACGATGATAGAAAAATCAGCCACATGCACCACAAGTTTCTTCTTCTGCTAGACGAAGCATTCTTTTAGCGCACTCCCCATTGTCAGAAAGTGGATTATATCTTCAAAGTGCCCATCCGCTACACGCACAACAAAGAGTTGTGTGTTAGGTAATCCTTCCTCCAAACTAGTAGGTTCCTCTCTTATCTCAATTCGCGATAAGTGATTCGGTCCTGCATTATTGACCAAGTATTTTAGCATAGAATGGTCTATATACATCTTGAAGTGTCCCCCTAGCAAATAGTGCTAGTATTTTTGGAGCGCATACACCATATCCAACCCCTCGCGTTTAGTTGTTGAAAAGCAGAAACCTGTGAATTGCAAAGGCAATAGGATGAGCGAAGCCTCTTAACCCTCCTGTGTTAGTACCACTCCCAATGCTATAGACGATGTGTTGACATGGAAATGAAACTCCACATCCCATTTTGGGAAGACCAGGATTGGCACGGAGGCCAATTTCTCTTTTAGTACATCCAAGCTCTTCATGCAATCATCATTCTAGCAGAACGTGACATCCTTTTTCAACAGTTTCTTCATTGGAGTGGTGATATGGGCATAGCTTTTGATGAACTTCCTGTAGTACCCTATATGTCCCAAGGTAGTGCGCAACTATTTGACACTTTGCAATGCTTTCAAATTCAAAATTACTGCAATTTTCATGGGGTCTACCATCAGTCCCTATTTGCAGACCACATGTCCCAACAAGTTTCCAAATGGAATAAGAAACGTACACTTATTAATGTTCAGTGTGATTTGGTGTTGTCGGCAAGTATCCAACATTAAGCCTAAGCTCGCTACATGGTGCTTAACCAATCCAAATACAATCAAATCATCCAGATAGACCTCTAGGAATTTGTGGATATATTCTTTGAATGCTGCAACAATTATGTGCGAAAATATGGTCGGTGCATTCTTCAACCCAAATGGCATAATGATGTATTAAAACAAGCTCCACTCAGTCGTGAAGGTGGTCTTGATCCTATCTTCCGGTACGATTTTGATCTGGTGGTACCCTAAGAACCCATTAGTAAAAGAATATGCTTCTTGCCTGCCGAAATTTTCCAATACTTCGTCTGTGAATAGAGTTGGGAATAGGTCATGCACACATGCATCATTCAATTTCCTGAGTTCCACGCATATTCTTATCTCGCCCTTCTACTTCTTTTCCTACACTACCATAGGGCTTACCCAGTCGAATTCTTCCACTGGCTCAATGATTGCAACTGCAATCATTTTGTCTAGTTCTACGTGGACCTTTCCTTGTACTTCGAATTCAAGAGGTAAGGCCTCTACTTAACTAGCTTCACATCGGGTTTTAAGGTGATCTTCGTCATCCCTAAATCACCAGTGATTCCATTTAAGTCCATGATCTTGGTCGGGAATAAGTCCTGGTATTCATAGAGTAACTTAGCGACCTTATCCACCATCATGTCATCCCAGTAGTTGCCAAGCGTTGCATCCTTAGGTTTGGACTCTGTACCAATGTTTACCTTCTTTGTCTTTACCGGCGCAATTATGTTAGGGTCTTCAATCAATGGCCCTTGAACCTTGCGATAGCCTTTAGTTTTTGGAATGTTAAGTTTTCACGGATCTTTGTCGTCTTCTTCAGTATTCACATTGTAACACTCTAGCGCACAGCTTAGTTGGGTTGCCCATTTAGGCTGAATCACTTCTATTGGCTCTTGGGGTATTTTAAAGGTAACTGCTTTTATTGCTTGTAGCGCATCATCAACAGTATCCCACCAACGATCCTCAAATGTGAAGGTTAACAGGAATCCTTTGCGCAAGATATCCCATTCACTCATTCCATGGCGAAGCTCTGTCTCTATATACTAGTTCATGAGTATAATATCCAAGGTATGATAGAACAGGTGCACCCACTCAGGTTGTGGCTCTTCCCCATCAAACTTTGTCCATTTGGTGAGGTGCGTATTTGGATCATCCTGTCAGTCATACTCATCTTTTAATCACATTTGAGGCTTCCCAAACAACGTGCGCATCATACTCCTACATTCGCTCCAGTCCTTAAAACTTCTTTGGTGCATACCCCACCACCTTGCAACATAGCGCGCAATACCCATTTCAAAGCTTCGAAATGTTGTTGTTCCGAGACCTCTCTTTCAAATATTTTCAGGAAGTCATCCACCTCACTTAACCTATCATACATAGGAAAATCCATTACCTCCATTGATACACAATGCAATGATCTCATCATCATGTTATAGTTCAGCGTGGTTACCTTGTGTAATCAGTTATGCCATCATTCTATCTCCTCGTCATAATCCAATATACATGAGTTTTCACACTCCCATGAGATCCATCCATTTGCGGTTGGATTCACCTAGTCTTGTTCTCACGCAGTTATCTTGTAGATGCAGTCCAAATCACCGTCGCTGTAATAGTTTGCACTAGCTCTGTATAGTGTGATCCTTCTGCATGGTCCAAAGGTACAAATATGCACGGAGACTTTTTCTCAAAAATCATCTTGCGCTTCTTCAGATTTATCACCCCATTCATGTCAGTGGCCCAATGTATTCCCAATAGTGCAAGGTAGGGATTGTTGTCATCAACAATCTCTATTACTTCGAAGTCTGCTAACACTCTTGCTCCTTTGATATCCACTGTGATTCCCTGCAATCTCCCCATAGGTAGGATCTTTTGCTGCTTCAACATTCGTAGTTGGATAGGATACCACTGTAGCATAGGCCTTCCCATGTGCTCCCATGTCTGCTTTGGCAGAACGTTCACGTCTGATCCTAGATCCAGAATCACTTGGTCCATCTCACATTCTCCAATCTACATGGTCAATTTCATTTCCCTTTCCATTTGCGTCGTGTGATTTCCAAGATTCTAGACTACATACAGTTCTCCTGGCGCAGTCTCAGGACATATATTTACGAGTTCCTGCAACCCCTTTACAACCTTGCTATCATGCAACAACTTCATGCATGTTTCCAGGAACATTGTGAGCATTGATGTGTCCATTTATGGCTTCGGTCTGTCTTCCCTTCCTGAAGTGGAGGCATCAATGAAGCTCTTCTTAGCTTCCATGAAGGTTTCCTTAGCACGCTCCAAATCAAACTCTGGTTCTTTTGTTGGAGCCTTGCGAACCCAAGTACTCTCTTCAGGTTGCTTGCCTTTATCATCCCATATCATGATTCCACTTTAAAGCACAATATTCACATTAGGGTCTTCCTCGCATGGCTTAGACCTCATCATTTGTAGGTTCTGATTTGGGGGAGGTTGGAGTGCTCCTTTATTGTGCAACCATGCTATTAGTGTGGGAAATCCTCCATCTCATGATCAAACAATGTACAATACAAGCATGATGGATGCATTGGATTCATACAATCACAGACACAATGTCCTGGCCCTCTGAAATTGTAACATATCAGTTGTTTGCAACCTCTTCTAGGTCCTCCTCCACCTTGGCCTCATCCGCGCCCTTAAAATCTAGTTCGCACCATTCCTGCGTTCTGGTCAAGGGCCCACGTTTTGGCCTAAACTCTGTAGGTAGGAGTCTGATCCATAATCAACTCATAACTTCTACTGGTGTGCTCATCATGTCCCACTGATCTACATAAATTACAGAACAACTATTGTGAATTTTGTGTGTACTTTTGCAATAAATGGCAATTATCTGTAGCATGCTTTCCTCCTATTTGACAAATTGCGCACCATGATGCAGGCGTTGCACTAGGTCCTGCTTGTGCCTCCAGTCTCAATGGCATTGGTCCTCCTCCCACAAGGTAATTCATGAACACCAGGCAATGGTCCTTGTCATGTCCCTTACCCTTGCACTTTATGCACCATACCTCATCGCGCACTTCTGGGCGAGTTGTCTTGTCTTGCTTCACACTCTGCATCTCAAGGAAAAGGATTTTCAACTGTGCTTGAGTTTTCTAAAATCCTAGGTTGGGATCCTATATTGGAGTCTCGTGTAATCTCATTGCGACCTCCAAGGCCTCAGCCTAAGTTTTTAGCCTCTGTTGTGACAACACGTTCCTTAGATGCAACATTAACGATGCTATAAACCATTTGTATCGTTGTCCATCTATCAATGTTATGTTAGCTTCACGAATTGTGCACTTCAGTCTCTGATCCAACTCCCAAGGGGTCTCGCCTAGTAGCATTGTGATTTCCTTGAGCCCAATGATCGATTATGCCTCTAAATTTGGCCTGCTAAATTCTTTGCTTAGCGCAGTTTGGTTATCCATGATCCCCACATTTGGATTGTTGTTGGAATTCTTAATGTATCAGATCAGTGCGTGATCCTGCAGAGAGCTGACCAACGTCGCTTTCTTTATACTATCATCCGTAACTCCTTGTGCTTCCCATACAACTTTTATCACAAACCAAAACTAGTCCAGATCTTCATTCCCTACTCCCTTGAACACTTGCAAATTTATCACGCTCACCATATTTACTCGCACTGGTGGCGGAGGTGGTATGGGTGAAGATGGGGGTGAAGATGGTGAGACTGAAGGTGGTGCGGGTGGGGGTGGTATGCATAGAATCCTCTGCCTTATCAAATTGATCATACTTCTTAGTGAGACCTTCGTGAGCTCTTCCTTGTCCCCTCGCGGAGGTGAAATTAAGGGGCTAGTTTCTAATTCTGCACTACCTTTGTTTCTATAGATTGTCCCACTTCACATAGCCCCAAACATAAATTTATTTGCATAACCCACTTTTCACACAGCAGCATTTTAATCCAACTGTTCAAAAACTTAATGTGCTTACCTTGCGGTCCTTTGAGGAGACGTCGTTCTGCCTTGCTATAGCTGACTGAAGTATCTACCGCGAACTCAGTGATGAATCCTCCTATAATTTGATCGAGCTAGTGATCAATAGCACACACGATATTATCCTCCGATGCTTCCAATCTGTGCACCAACTCTGGAGTCCACACAATAGGTTTGTTGAGCTTGCACCTTCCTTGGCTATTTGCTAGCTTTGTGATCCACTTGTATAACTCAGTAGGGAAGGATGTGAAGAAAATTTTGTGGATCTCTATGTATAAGTAGCAGTCTAACCACTCTTCTTTTGATAGTCGCAGATTCCTATTCTTCTGCACTGTGAACTCGTGAATCTTCCTATCCAACCAATCCTCAATTCCTTTCTTAGTTGGATTCTAGTGATATGACATCAGACATCTCTATGCAGATCCAGGTCCTGACAATAGAACCATTTGTTGGCTTGCTGGGGCCAGACCCAGGTTCAGAGTTAATTAGCCAAACAAATCCATGTACTACTGGCCCTTTCGACAAAAGTCTGCGGAGCGTAGACTAAGGTCTCACCTGAAGTAGTATGGTGGGGGTGCTGGAACCAGGTTTTCTCACCCTTGAGATGTCTGAAGGTTTGATGGGGTCCAACGTTAGTCCCTTCGCGCACTTCGTTGCCCCTCATGCCCTGATATACCTACTTTCATGCAACCCTAACCAGGGGTTGTGGGGCTTCCGTGCTGCTGGAGCAGCGCTCTGCACTATTTCCCGAAGTCCCACTCGAGATCTTACTTATCTTCCTGCACCAGTTAGTTATCTTCGCATAAATGGATGCCTTATGTTATATTTATTTATACAGCATATTCATGAGTTTGCACATCAAATAAACAATAAACTTGCAATTTATACCTAATAATACATAAAACAGGAAAATATACATAGAAATATGATAAAAATTATCTTTATTACTACTTCCAATGGTTATAGACTCGACCTGCCCTGCGCACTCAGCTACAAGGGTCCGCACACTCAGCTGCGAACTACTAGGCCTCTGCACACACAGTTGTAGAGCTTTCTCCTACTCTACAACCCAAAGACACAATATCCACTTTGACTCAATCTCTTATACTCATGATGCTTCTACCTTTTTCTTTCTTTCTTTCTACACTTAAAGACTCACTCTATTTATACAATCCCATGGCCCACAGACCATGGGTATGTCTATCAAGCTGACATTACATTACAAAAACAAGGGTGGATAACCCTATGACTCTATTATGACTTCATGCTCCACACCCATAAATCATGGAGCCTTTATAATGGAATTGGTCAAAACTTGGGCTTTAAGTCCCAAAACATGCCTTGGGGGGATTCCATGCCCAACACCTAGCTCCAACCCCTTTAGGACTTACGGTAGGCCTTTAAGGCGTTAGATCCCTAGGTCGTAGGCCTTAGAGCTTCTTCTAGCTCCTCAACCCCTTCTTTTCCTAGGCTGCAACCCGCTCAGGGCTTTTGGAAGGCCTCTAAGGCCCCCCTCCCCTTGACCGTAGACCTAACTGGCCTTGTTCCCTAGACCCTACCTTTCATTGGCTAATTGTTGGCCTTCTAACCTTGTTCTTAGCTCTCCTTTGCCCTCTTTCCATATTTGTTTTGTTATTTTTGTTTCTGTGCTAATATATTGGTGTTTACAATGATTTTTAAGTGAATATTTGAGCTAACATTGGTGGATGTAGGTAGCCTAATCATTGGAGAAGTTAGGATTTTTTTTTTCAAGGCATCAAGGCCTAAATTTTTGATCTCTAAACCCTACTCTCGTCATTGTTTGTTACAACGAAATAATTATTTCACAATAACAGTAAGAAACATATCTAAGTGTCATAAAATTAATTGATAAACCTATCTAACACATTGATAAGTCACTTGAGCATCTTTGACATTCATTGCTTTGCACATTTCATGAAGTTTTAAGGATTGTCATAAGCATAATAAAATCTGATATAAATAGTGACATAAGCTTTTTCTCATTGATTGCTTTCTATTTTAGGTTCTCTCATCTAAGTCAAAGAGAAATTGATAATTTTGGGCATTGTTTTGGGCCTTTTAGGAACAAATAATCTATTTCTATCATAAAATATTTCGTTATTTCTCATCGTTTCATGTTTATTGTGTAAAGTGGTGTTTACATTAAGTTGTTTTGGTGAGAACTAAAATTTTTTGTCTTGCAAAGTTCCATAATTCCAAATTTGCACAAATAAGCTCGCTCTCTAAAATCACTTGACATTAATATCTTGTTCTATGATTGAGTATATTTTAAATCTATTTGTCTCTATCAATCTAATTGGCATTGAAATAACTTCTTCTAATTGTGTTTGAAAGAGCATTAAATCATCTAAAATATAAGTGTTCTTAACTTGAGGATTTGTTGAGTATCTCTTGAATAATTGGCATTAAGGAATCTAATTGTAATTGTTTGGAAAAATTCTAATTGTATAATAACATTGATAATCTTGGCATATTTGTATTGTCTCATTAGCTAATTTTTCAAATTGGACAAGTGCTCTAGTTTCTTTACTTGTTATCATTGTCATGATTTCTCAGTTAATATCTTTGTGGATGATAATTATATCTTGAGCCTATTGGTGATTTTTCCTTTAAGATCATTTATCTTGCAATTATCTCGTCATTTACACTTATGCAATTGTATCATGGATATATCTTGTATCTTGTTGGCACTTGTTAAATTGGCACATACTCTTATGGTTGAGATTGTAATTTTTTTTTTCCATTTCTAAGTACTTATTGTCATAATTTAAGGTAAATCATAATTGAAGTACTTAAAATATTAACAATCTCGCCTTATGAAAACACTCAATAATCTTGCATTAGCATCCTGAGACTAGTCTTGCATTTAATAAACTTACCTCCAAGCATAAGCTTGGCTGATCGAGAATACGATCACCTTTCTCATCTAGCTTGGGGAGCCTAGCACCTATTTAGTGGTTAACATAGTGACCTTGCAATCATCAAAGCCACAGTCTCTGTAGTGTTGAAGGCATTGGGTGGCTAGTGCCTAAGGGGAGGTATCATTAATCAAGCATCTACTTGCTTCCGCTTGGCCTCTTTCTCACAACCTACTCTAGAGACTAGCTTCAAAATAGTTAAGAGGAAGGATACACCTAGAATAGACATATAATTAAAATAAATCAAGATTCTTGCGTCACACCTAAGTCATAGGATTTTCAGAGCATATAGAATAGTTAAGCATGTAGGAAATTTTTTTTGGTCCGGTCATTTGGTGTTTAATTGATCTAAAGAAAGTAAGTTGAATCCATTAATCACTCGTCTCATGAATTCGATCTAATATCTAAAATCTTGTTAAATCAACCAAGTGGCTAGGCCATTCAATCATGGCTCCCAGACTCAATGATTTCCAACTTTTCCTTCATTTCCATCTTCCATAGGTACTACCCCCCATAGCCCGTTGTTGGGAGACTGCTAGAATGGAGCAGTCAGGGATTAGAGTGATAACCCCTGGTCTGATTTGTTGTCACACCTTTCCTGTACAATCTAAGAGACAACATTTCCTATCCAATTGTATAATTTTGGAATTACTTTTCTCTAGAGTGGTGTTGATTTTCTTACAAAATTACCATGGAATAACATTAGTTGAAGCACCAAAATCTACTAAATATCTATGCACATTGTGATTAAATATCTCAAAAGTAAGTAGAAAATGAAATGTTTGTAATATAGAATGAAATCCACTACTTGTTGTGTTAATTAAAACCTTGTTAGTTTTTGTATCCTTGCTCTAAGAAACTGATGTGGTATTAATAGAATTGGTGGATGTAGAACTATACTTACTTTACATAGCAGATAGGTTGAATGTTTGGATTATTAGCTCTCCTTGCTCGGAAAGTTGGCCTATCTCATAGAGTGTTTCATTTGTTTGAGTCTTCTTCATATTCTCAACAATGTTGTACTCCATTGCACCACTTTCATTCTTACCTTTAGTTGTGTGGGTTGAAGGCGAGGCCTGAAAATACTTACTAGATGCTTTGGGGGCTTTTGGATTTGATTTTGTGGTTCTTGATACAAATTTTGGTTGGTTGGTCGCTTTTGGGTTAAGAAGGAAAATTATGATTGTTGCTCCTTGGAGAAAGTATCTGTCTTAAAATATATTTATCCTTTGATTGAGGATTATATTTAACTACTGGTCCTTTACTTCCTAAGTTGTAAGATCTAGTGGCCTTAGTTGGTTGTGTCTCCACCACTGATACTTCTCCATTTTTTTGTGTCTCTTTGTGAACCACTGTATCCCACAATAACCAAGTTGAACCCATGTTGGATTTATCTTCTAATGGGGTAGATTCTTATTCCTTTATTTGTTCATATTGGTCTTTGATAGGCTAATCCTTAATTACCAGAGACAAAATTTATCCAATGTGGGCAAGTTTTATCCGAGTGATTTTCTTAATGATATGTGTAAAGATGATCCAATGTAAGCTCTTCAAAATTTAAGTTTACATTAGAGCTTTGAGAAAATTTAGCTAGGGAGTTATTGTTGCATTTAAAAAATAATTTGAAATATTGATTTCTTGAAGAAATTTCCCCAACATTTTTCTTCAAATCTGAAACTTTGTTGGTTAACTTCTTCATCATTTTAATGACATTCGCTAGGCCACTGGCGTTTTTCTCAGCTGGTTTATTCATGGTTTTTTTAGGATTCTTCCCACTAGCCTTTGAATCTTATTGTATGTGGTGTACACCAATAGAGAGCATGTCTTTTTAAACCACTAATGCTTCAACAAAATTTTCTACTAATGTTTCCTTATTATCCCTTTTCACAAAAAATGTTATTTTAGAATGTAGGGCTACTGTATAATATTCATTAGCTATTGAATCACGAGGAGGTACATATGAAAGAAATCTATTTAGGATCACGGCTAAGCATTGGTTGAAATATTTTTCTATTTTTTCTCCATTTTCAAAACACTCAACTCTCTTAATAACTTATCAAGTATTTTTTTCTCTTCTCCAAATTTATCTATAAATGCCTTTTGAAATTGCTCCCAATTTGTAATAGAAAACGCTTGAAGATTATAATACTAGGTGGTGGCTTTGTTCTTGAAATTGTAAGGAAATAATATGCACACCACATCCTCATATTGAACACTCATTAATTTTAAGGATGGGTAGAAATTCTAAATATGACCTTCCATGGAAGTTTATTTATCTAGGTCAAATTTTGGAAGCAACTTTTCTAGATGCCAAGGAAAATCATGTAAGGGACCTTGAAGGTTAAAATGCACTTGATCCATCCAAGCCAATTTATTAACATCCATATTTTTGTCTAAATTTTCATCTTCACTTTTCTAATTAGTATGTTCTTCTTCACACTCGGGGTTTTCACCACCTAGCGACTCTTTGACTTACTCATCAGAGGGACCAAATAAATGAGGATTTTCAATAGATTCTACTAGATCAATCAAAGAATCACCAAATAGGTATTCAATAAATTCAATTAATACACTGTGACCAATTTTCGGTCTCCTTATTGCACGCCTGTGAGGTAAAAGACTAGAAACAAGGAGTACTAATCTATTTTGCATAAGACTAGGTAAAAGGTTTGAGAAATATTAGATATTCTTGTGTGATTTCATATAAATGTTCAAGACTCTTGGGAGGAGGTAAATATTCAAGATTATGATCTTTGAATGGCTCAGGTTTATATTGAGGAGAAACAAGTTGATTTCTATCTTGACTAGATATTTTAAAATGATAAGAGTGGGGGAATCTACGAGCCATGAAATTGCGACCTTCTTTCTAGCACCAAAAATAATTGACAGGGAAAAATGCACTGCGAATGGTTAGGGGATCTCCTTTGTATGAAGTCTCAATTAGAGCTCACGCCGTTTAGGATAGGAATCCCATATGGAATGTTGGCTCAATTGTCATATCATGTTTGAGTGAGAATTAGATTTTTGATAGAGCAATCAAGATGAAAGGAAATATCAATAAGGCTTCCGATGAGATGTAAGTTAGGAAAATTTGTGGAGATATCTTAAGCAGAAGATACAAATAATATTACAACAAATTAGAAAGTGGACATCAATCTAAAATAAAGAGTGGTACCAAACTTTATTTAAGATGCATGAATAAAGAAATATACTAGTTACCAATTGTGAATTAGTTCACAATTAATAATCAACTTGAAACCATATATAAAATGTCAAATACTTCCAATAAAATACTGATACTTATTCTTCGAATAATTATTTTCTTCTTCTTTGTTATTGATCCCCTTTGTACACACACTGAATCAGTTTCCAAACCCAATAAGAACCCAATTCCTTTTCTTCTCTTCAATCAAATAC
>APFE030392580.1:0-13599 GCA_000404065.3 Pinus taeda | reverse complement strand
TTCATCAAAAATAAATTCTGTAATTCTGTAATCTATACTAAATTATATTACTTTGAAAAAAAAAATCGGGACTTACACCAATAATTATATATTTAAATTTATTGATTAATAAAAATGAACTTCTGAAATATAAATTTATGGGAGTGTTCTCACATTTCACATAATTTAAATCAATATTGCACTCAAACTAACAATATGATTATCTAATGAACCTAATCTCAACCTCTAATGAACCCAATCTCAACCTCCAATGAACCTAATCTCAACCTCTAATGAACCCAATCTCAACCTCCAATTTGACAGCAACCGTAGAGAGCGAATATCATTCATTTTTTTATTATCGGCGAGGAGGCTTTCACCTCTTGAAGACTCCACTGTTACCAGCACTTGGGTTTCACGTCAAGTATCGATGAAATTTGTACATCCCCGTGAATCTTCGATTCTGGACTCACTCTACATCTACTGGTAATCCAATTCAATTAAATAGGCTTCATAGATTCACTGCAAGTGCCACTAAGTCAGGCGGGGGCAGAATTAGAGGACAAGCCCATACACAAATCAAGATTAATGTCGGGGCAGGGATGCTCTTCATCTGTAGAAGCTGCTGACTCGATCGGCGAGCTTTTCAAACCTTCGAGTTGGAAGAAGTCTGCTATCTCTGCCCTTCTCCTGCTCTCGAACGCCAGAATCTGGTGATCGGGAGGGGGTGGAGAGTTGAGGGTAGTGCTACTGTTGTGAGGCGGGCGTAAGGAGCGATGAGTCTGCGGATGGAGTCCTCTACTCGACAATTTTCTCTTCATGTGTATGCTCCAGTGGTTCTTTATCTCGTTGCCTGTCCGCCCCGGCAATCTCCCCGCAATAAGAGACCACCTGTGCAGTTTCAGAGATTAATTGTTATCCATTTCGTCCATAATTGAAACTTCAAATATAACTCGTCATGAAATTGAAAGCTCTTGGCACATGACAGATCCGTGATTTATGTAAGTATCGGTCCTAAGGGTATTGATTGAAGCAATAGGGGCGATCAAATTACATACTTGTTTCCCAGGAGCGAATGGAGTCTGATGATTAGCTCATCTTCTTCTTCTGAAAAGTTACCCCGCTTCAGATGCGCATCGAACCCTTTAATCAACAATTTTCTCTTCATGTGTGTACTCCAGTGGTTCTTTATCTCGTTGTCTGTCCTCCCCGGCAATCTCCCCGCAATAAGAGACCACCTGTGCAGTTTCACAGATTAATTGTTATCCATTTCGTCCATAATTGAAACTTCAAATATAACTCGTCATGAAAACTTCTCGGCACATGACAGATCGGTGTCTTATACAAGTATCGGTCCTGGTAAGTCATTTACATTACTCAGATTTATAACTTCATTACATTACTCATATTTTTAGAATTCTATCTCTCGCATTTTATTTCTTATTAAGTTATTTCATTAAATTCATTTCATCGTTTTTCACTCTTTATTGTTATGATTACATGATTATTAAATAACCAGGTTTATATAATTATACCGTTACACTATTTATATTAGTACATTTTTTATTTAAAATATTACACAGTTCATGTTTATATAATTTTATCATTTATATTAGTATATTTTGCAAAATATCATTTTATTTAATAGGTTTCTATTTTTTTTTATTATTATTTTTTTAATCTGGATAGGTACAATATTGGTATGTGGTTCTATATGTTTATTATATTTACTTTCATATTTTGTATATGGGAATTTCATTTTTTATTTATAGTTTATTTATTATTATTTTAAATTGAATAACAAATAAAAATTTCTATTTAGGATATGTTAGTATATATATCTGACTTATTTTAAAAATTGAAGATTTTCTGCCAATATACCAATCTTAGTTAATTATATATATATTTTTAATTATGATTCAATTTTTTAATTTTTATCAATCATCATTAAAATTTCACTTGTCTATTCTTTATAGTGACTATATTTCCATTGTTAATTTTGTTCATTTTTATCTATCACTCTCTTACTTTCTTCTTAATATTTTGGAAATACCAACATATTTCTTATGATACTCTTCCCTATCAAATAATTGATTATTCCTATGAAGCTCTATTTTCATGGGCCTCATCCCAAACCCAATATGAATGAGACTTATCATTTGCTATTTTTAATACTTGGAGCAACATTTTTTAATCATTAGTGTGATTCTTCTTTAGCAATTGATACTTGTGTACATTAAAAAGATTTGCAACCTAAGACAACTTAAACATTCACATAATGATGAAAAAGGCAACAATTAACACAAAATACTCTAAATAACAATAAAATTAAAGTGATATTACACAAAATCGTAACCTATAAAATGTAGTGAGACTACATTAAACTTTAAGGAGGAACCCCATAAAGTGTAGCTAAACTTGACCAACCAAGATTACGAGCCTATTATTTTATTTCCTTCAACTTATCCACTTCTTCATTCTTTATTTCATTTTTGTCTTTAGTTGATGTTAGTTAACTATAATTCAATTTTTTCCATGAGTTGATGTACATGAACTAATTGGGACTATTTAAGCTTTCTCTATCATAGAAATCAACCATGAATTCATCCTTAGCATTCTTCATGCATTGCATTAGTTCTTTGTTCTCCTCTTCTACTTTATTTGTTTGATATCAAAGAGATTCTACCACATGGTCTATAAACCCTATCAAATTCAGTTCTCTTTCTATATTGTCCTCCATGTCATTGATGCTTTCCTTGGGTTTCACATAATCACTCCTTTGGTATTTGGCTAGAATTACTTGCTCCTTATCAGGCTCTACTTGAGAGGCATCTCAAACAATTTTCTAAGCTTGTTCTAAAATTGCCTAAGCTGATCATTCTGATACTTGGTTTTCTTCTTGAACATCCTTTATCATTGAAGGAATATAGTTGTTCATCATTTATCTTTGGTCCTTTATTTGCGTTATTTTGTATGCAATCTATTCGCCAATATGGCTCAATTGATCCCCCAAACTTCACTAGCCATTTTTTTATTACAAGGAAACATGACCAAAATAGGGAGGGATGGATTCATCTTTTTTATGTTTTTCCATTTGAATAGTTTCCAAAACTACAAAATTATTTTTTCTAAGACATATATTTGGCTCACTTCAATGTTTGACATTAATGAAACATTGTCATCTTGTTCATTTTAAATTTTTCTTCACTAACCTCCTCATTTGCTAATTTGGAAAGAACCTACAACTTTAGCAAAAAAATATTTTGGAAATAAGTGCATGCATAATAGTTATGGTAGTTCCTTGTAGTCGAATGTTTTCTCATGAGTTTGATAATAAATTTGTATCTCCATTAATTTTAGCAGAAATTCCTCAATATTTATTCTAATATAGATTTGGGAAAAATAATAGAATCTTTGAAATCTGCTTGAAGTTATATGTACATATCTCCCAAGATTATTTTGTATTTCTTAAAGGGTCTCAAAACCCATAGGTCAAGGTGGGGGGAGGAGAGGGGGGTGGGTTGAGGGGCTGGTAATCTAACCCATGCAATGAATGAAATATAAGGGCTCCTAATTTAGATCAAACACAAGGGACTATTGATTTAAATATAATCCTTTGAAGCCAAAAAACTATGGGCCACTATGAAAGATTTGAACTCAATCTTATTTCTTCTGGAATATCTATATATATCCTTTGTATGGAGAAGCTATTAACATTGGATTAATGATTCCATGTGTTTGATACTTGGTGAACCTCCACGAGCTCCCAACCCAGTGATCAACAAATAACAATGGATTTGTCTTTGAGGCTACAAAGAAGATACCATGGGAGCTTCACTCAATGAGCCTATGACATAGCACATGCATTCATGGCATACTAAACAATACCCTTAATTTGACTACATATTGGAAAATACCTCTAAAAATCATATTATTTTAACCCCCTACCAATATGAATACACTTTCCCAATTTAAAAAACCCCTAGTTTCGCTAGATATTGTATGTATCCTTTTTTTCATTAACATTTTTTATACCCCTTCATATTTTTTCATTAAATTTGAGCTCCATTTTTTATGTCTGCCGATATAAAAACCCTTAACCCCATATTATATGCTTAATATATTATGTCATTTTTTCCTCATAATATATCCCCCAATATGAATGCACGTGGTAGAGTATTTCTCCCCTAATAAAGACCCCATGGATGATACAAACCACACAAATTTTTCATTTTTCTTAATAATATAATATTATATATTTAGCATTTCCTAGTTGACCTTTGTGAGGAATACATAAAAAATAACGGCTAAATTTAGCCTTTTGACTTATTTTCAATGATAAAAATGATTTCTTTAACAAACTAATGTATTAGTTTTTTTTTTTTTAACAACATAATGTAAAAGTGACTGTAATCCACTTTCTATAAGTTGTATTTTGGTATACATGTAATAGTTTATGAAGGAAGATATTATAACAAGGTTGAAGATGGGGATATGGGGACTACTTTGCACATCAAGAATTTAGTCTTTATTGATAATAAACAACGAATTCAATTTTCTAAAATAAGTAATACAGGTTCATCTTTACTAAGTTTACTGTCAAATTTATATAAATCTATTACACCACAAAAGATTCTAGGAACAAAAATTATAATGCACATCCTCCAACATAGATTTTGGATGAACATATTAGAAGAATTATAAGGAAACAAGTAGGAAAAAACAAAATGAGATTGAAAACTATTTTCTTCTCTATTATGTACATTATAAAAACTTTTAATTTTAAAGAATCTTATATTAATGAGTCATGGGTGTATGACATGGAGTATGTAATTTCACAAGTTGAAAAGAATCATACATAGGACTTAGTTTATCTCTTTGATTGAAAATCCATTATTGGATAAAGTGGATTTTAAAGTTAATATTCAGTATGAATGGAAATATTTAAAAATATAAGGCATGATTAGCTGAAAATGGAAATGTTCAATAAGTCATTGAATATGAGGATAAATTTTTTATCTAAGTGGATAATGGTGGCCACCCACATATTCCACGTTTTTCTAAATTTTTCAAGTCACGAATTTTTTAGGCCATTTTAGGCCCTAAACGAAATTCTTTTGATGTGGTAATATAACCCATGCAATGAATGAAACATAAGGGTTCCTACTTTAGATAAAACCCAAGAAACCATCTATTTAGATATGATCCTCTAAAGCCCAAAAACTATGGGCCATTATGAAAGA
Source organism: Pinus taeda (assembly GCA_000404065.3). Taxonomy (NCBI): domain Eukaryota; kingdom Viridiplantae; phylum Streptophyta; class Pinopsida; order Pinales; family Pinaceae; genus Pinus; species Pinus taeda. The sequence goes on along the minus strand of APFE030392580.1, from coordinate 8,377 downwards.
TTCAAACTCGGTCTCATTTCTACTAAAATATCTAAATATAACTTTGGGCTTGTGAGTGCACCAAACATAGATCGTATGTGAATTTTATGATCCCAAGAAGCTGATGTACCAACTAACCCCATCGGGGACCATACACCTTTTAGTGTTTCATCTCTTAGGGTTAGGTTTTAATATGATTAGGGTTTCGTCATTGCTACCATATATCAAAAAGGGCCTTTTGGCCTCATTGTAATGTGCTCTAGTTAATGCATATAACCATCACATCTCCTCTTAGTGTTACGCAACCACCATTTAAGAAAGTTTATTTCATTCTTCATTTTTACTATTTTATCACATTCTATTTATTAATAGAAGATGGTTTTTACTATATCTCTCTCTTATTGTTATAAATAAATATTTCATTTCATTCCATTCATAAATATGGATCAATGATTTCAAGGTGGTCTACTCTTTATTCTTTCCTCTGTGAAGTGCACCGACAAGGTCAGAGTATAAGGTGTTGGGACTCTAGCTACTTGAACCTTTGCAAGACCATTATTTTTTATCCAAATGATCTCCCATGGAAGAAGAAAAGAAAGACAGGGGAGTAGGAGAATTTATTAAGCTATTGCTCGATGATGGATAATTTTGCACAGATCCTTCGATGACTTGCAACAATGGACACATCTTCATCAAGCGGCCACTTTGAAGGAAACCCCCCTTAAAGGTACAATATAGTTTTTATATTCCCATATTGGAAGGCTAGATAGATGTAGATACTATAGATCAATGGATAAATATGATAGAAGTATATATTTATATCCACAATTTTTTTAATAGAGGTAAGTCTGCCTTTGCACTCCTTAAGGTTATCCCACATATCAATGATTAGTGACAAAAATACCATGAGAAAAAGGCCACCAAGGAATTTGCAATTTTTATAATTGTACCCACTTGGGGAACTCTTGGGGGTCTTATTAAGGAAATATATTAACCAATTAGAAGTTACAATTACCAATACCTAAGAGGGACCACATTATGATAAGAGCGAGACCAAACAGTGAGAGAGTTCAATATATATTTCGTACTTTGTGCACCAAGTTTGGTATAAAATAATCCATGTGATATCGCACACTCAAGTACCACAAAAATCTATAGAAATACATTTAGACATAAATATATTTTATGGGCATCTCCTCACTATTCATGACATATCGATATGTTTTTAAAATTGAGAATAAATTTAAACATAAAAGCAAGAGTTTGGATCTACAAATTCCTCACAAAAGAATTAGGGAAAAGGAAACCCCAACATGTAGAATAAAGGACAGATTGTAGATGGATCACACAAGAAAACCCATCTAAGCTCTAAACATAGGTAATGCGAAGATGAAGAAAGACATGGGAAAGTGGTGCAAGTTCCATAAGAGCCCTTAGCACAATATCATTGAATGTTTTTCAATGCATTCATTGGTGGCTTAGTTTAATGTCTTAGACTTATATTATATTTTTTACTCTAAATTAGATGTATACAAAGGAAAGCAGATCATTAATGTAGAATCCATGACCACCGTTTCTACCACGAATGTCTAGCTAAGTGATCTCAAAGAACTAGATGAAGGTGTGTTCCTTTCTCACCCATAGATGTGGGTGAAAGATGATCCAATGCACTTCATTAAAAAAACAAAAGTCAAAAGAACCTCATCTACGTAGAGGTAATCAAGTGGGTTGTGATAACAACACCACACATGAAACAATACACCATTGAGTGTATACACTAAGGGTGAGATATCATAATCCAATAGTGTTGCTTTCCATATGACATCCAACCCTTCAAGGATGAAGTATTGTGTGATATTCCCCCTTGAAGTTTGTGATGTTCTTTTAGGCCAATCGTAATTATGGAACTATCATACTATATATGGGTCTAAAAATTATAGTGTTATTATTAGTTTGGGAAAACAAGTACATAGGATACCAAAGGTACTCCTCCTACCATGATTTCTCTGATATTTCTTTAGCTATGTAGGAATGCCATCTACCAAATGATGAAATTTGTCGCCTTCCTAATTCACTCTCAAAGTGAGTAGAATATTTCAACCACATCTTTTGCCTCCACACAAGGCCTATCCATGTAGTAGAAGTAAGTGGACAAGTCTTTACAAGAATACAGACACATATTCTCCTCATCCATTGGGATACCTTTCCGCTGTCATGTCAAGCATTCAATCAATTTGGCCGTTGACACACTTCTTCCCATTGGGCAAATATATCATCACTCTCTTCTAGATAAATGGTTTCAAAGTCATCTACTATTTATTTGTGAATTTGATCCTAGTAAAAGATGAACATGTTTATCATTGAGCTTCCATGTGTGTGTGAAGGAGAATGGCCTTCACTTTTGGTGTTAAAATTTGGTCTAAATATGAGTGTGTGAAAATAAACTTGAGCTATGTTCTCCTCAAGGCATCAAGATCTCACATGATGTGGTGATTAGTGATAAAGTTTATAGCATAATTGAGCCTATGGTGGGCTCGAACGTGGCTTATCCTACTCTAGTTCCCAATAGTTTTCTAGATCCAATAGATTGATATTTATTTCTTTGTTAATGATATATCTAGCATAGATGTTTTAGTGGTATGCATGATTATCTTTTGTTGTTCTATCATTTAATTTACTGATCTCAATGTTGGTTATGAAAGTAAATTTTGAAATCATAAGTATAATGGTTCTTAATTAACTTTGTTATGGAATTTAAATGAATTAAGATGCATGTGAAATGCATGATAATTTTTGTAATTGCATGTCTTTCCTGTTCATTGCATGATTCATTTTCTTTAATTTTATCTACATACTGTAAGCCCAAAATTTGTTCCCTGATTTAAATAAGCTGAGGAAGAGTTTTGGGGTCATTATTGGATCATCTGATAATCACCCTATGAGAGACCTCAGTTGCAGATTTGTTAAGCAAAAGGTATTACAGAATCATGTACTGGTGTGTGTGTGTTTTGTGTTATTGAAACAACGGATCGATCAGATTTCCAATACACAAACATTTAAATAGAAAGACAACAGAGAAATATAGTAAGTAACACAAAGACACAAACAGTTTTTTAATAAGGAGTTCACCCTATTCTCGAGGGCTACGTCTCTGGTCCAGCTTCAGTGGTGGCCTTATTTTATTGTGTCTTATAGTAGAGAGATTACAATACAGGGAATCAATGTGAGTTCTCCTGGAGCAGATTTTGCTTGGTAGGGTGGTTCTTGGATTCCCCAAGCCACTTGGAGTACACAGATTCTTGTTCTTCCTACCAGCTCTGTGACCTTTGGTCTACAGTGTAAAGAGCCAATTGTGATGCTCAATCCAGACAGATTCCTCTATGGGAAGGCTTGAATCTTCAAGCTCTTTGGTGCTCGATGTTGCCTGTGGTCAGCTCGGCCCTCTGTCTCCTCTTCTTGGCTTTACTATTCCCTATGTTCAATTCTCCTCTCAGGGTTCACTGTTCACTGTCTCTCTTCGTCTCTTGGACTCCTCTCAAAATCCTCTCTCTCTTTTCGACTGTCTCTGTTCGTGGCTTTAGCCACTCGATCCCTATGCCTGTTTGGTTCCTCTCCCACCTGCGCCGATTCTCCTTCTACATCTGCGCTTGGAGTTCCCTGTTCGGCGTCAGCATGAACGCCCGGGAAGTGCCACATGTCTCCATCTAACTGGTGCCAGCATGCTTCATCAGTTCGTTTCTTCGTTTATGTCGTGGATACATTCTTTCTCCAATGTGGCAGTCAAACAGATTCAAAATCCCTTTAAAATTGCAGCATAATTCCCTATCGATTCCGCTTCCTCCATCGGGCGCAATCTCAGCCGTACAATCTAGGCTCCTCAAGATCCGACGTCATACGCACGTCGAGCATGGTTGACATGTTCGACCGTTAGCATGCGATCAAGGCGGTTTTTCTCTCACCTCTGCTGCCACGTGTTAATCACTGAGTGGGATCGCTCCGTTCTCCTCCCAAACCTCTTACTGTTCAAGGGCACCCCGATCAATACTACCGGTTTTCTAGAGCACGGGTCCCACCTTTTTCCTTTAGTGCTTTTGCTTCTCTGCCCGCGGTTCTCTAGCTCCCAATGTGACCAAGTGCTTAAGGCTTTTCCATTTCGGCCCTATTTGCCCAGCGATGCGCGATTAGCACTAAGCGCATCAAAATCGCCTCCTTTTCCCGATCCGGGGCTCCGAAGGGCTGTTTTGACCTCTTGTGTAGTCTCCATGGGCCTCGATCAGTGTGCTTTGACTGAGGTCCTTGTTGTTCCACGTTGGTGGCCATTGCCACTGGTTCAAGGCCTTTTTTTTATCGTTGTTTTGGAATTTTCAAGGATTTGTTCCACTCGATACAGTCAAGGTTCTTTGTGAGTCATTTATGGATCTGATTTGGATCACGACCTCCCTATTGAAAAATATTTTGGACCACCAAAAGTTGGTTTTCTTCAAGCATCGACTAAGTGAGGAAATTGATATCTCACTTGTCCAATCTCAATCCACTTCGCACTGCTCGGCTTTGAACCTTTAAGCCCAATCCTGAGGTATTCCACTGCACGTTGTCCTCACCTTCTTGTCCAGCATTGTTTCTTCATGTAACTCTTTAAGGTATTCATGTAGCAGGTCATCAACAGAAGGTAATTGACTCTACTCTTCAGGGTCCTCAATCATTGAAGGTTCAAACAACCTCAAGCAATCTGCGTTCAGGACTAAGTAGATGTGCATGTAAGTTGGAAGAGCAAGGCGAAAAGAATTATCACCAACCTTCTCAAGTATCCCGAGGGGTCCATACCTGATAGGTTTTAGCTTTTTACCTTCACCTTGCATTTTTTCCTTGCTGATATACAACCAAACTTGGTCTTCAACTTGAAAACTATGCTCCATCCGATGCTTATCATGCCTAGCCTTGTACTTGGCCTGGCTCTTTTCCAACTGTTCTTGTACTTCCTGGTGGATCTCCTGGATCTGTTCAATGAACCTAGTTGCCTTGTCCACATCACTGTGTTTATAAACCATGGTATCTTTACCAAAGACAAAATCCAAAGGAGACCTTGGTATGAAACCAAAACAGGTCTCAAAAGGAGATCTCTGTGTAGAAGAGTTCTTTGGCTCTATTGTAAGCATGCTGCACATAGCACAAGTGCTCATCCATAGCTTAGGGTGTTTGCTGCAATATCCTCTCAGTAACTAGATCATTGTCCTGTTAACTACTTCTGTCTAGCCATCTATTTATGGATGAAAAGTTGTGCTTTTCTTTAATTTGGTGTCCATTAGTACCCACAGACCTGACCAAAACTTCCCCACAAATCAGTTGTCTCGATCAGATACAATAGAAGTGGGTAATCCAAAATGAATCCATACATGTTCAAAGAATAATTTTGTAGTTTGTTCAGCTGTAATCTGTTCACTACAGGGTATCAAAATACAGATTTTTCTGAACCTACCCACAACAACATATAGATAATCATGACCTTTCCTAGATTTAGGCAGTCCTCCAACTAAATCCATGGAAATGCTTTCCCAAGGGTGAGAAGGAACTGGCAAGGGAATGTACAAGCCTAGTTTTCTATTACTGGGCTTGCTTTTAGCACACATATCACATCCCTTCACATATCTAGAAACTGTCTCATTCATTTTCAGCCAATAGCAGAACCTTTGCAGCTATGCAACTGCTTTACTTACGCCAAAGTGACTTGATATCAAAGAAGTGTGTGCTTCCCTAATTATCATTGCTCTCTCAGTTTGTGGAATGTAGAGTTTCCCACAATGATATAAGAGTCAGTCCTTCACATGATAGTCTAATTCTTCTACTCTTTTTCCTTGACTCAAAGTTGCATATACATGTTTAAAGTCCATATCCTGAGCATATTGTTCTATGTAGCTTTCATGTAGCACCGAATTATGCTTAAGTAGGATAGATGCATTTATAATGGGTCTAGATAACATGTCTGCAACATTGTTATGTATGCCCTTTTTATATCTGATGACTAAATGAAATTGTTGTAGAAACCCCATCCATCTGTAATGTCTTGATTGTTGCAATTTAGTTTGGGAGTGTAGATATTGAAGTGGCTAATGATCAGTATGTATTAATGTTTCCTTGCCCATTAAGTAGTGTTTCCACTTTTTCACACTCTGAACTAATGCATACAATTCTTTATCATAGGTAGGATAGTTAACTACTGCAGAATTAAAAGTCTCAGAATGATAACATATGGGTTTACCGTGCTGTGTCAAGACTGCTCCCATGGCATAGTCATTGGCATCAGTTTGGATCTCAAATGGTCTTTGTAGATCCGACAGTGCTGGTATAGGTGTTGTACTAATTCTTTCTTTTAAGGTGTCGAAGGCTTTCTGTTGTTTGCCTCCCCACTGAAACACCTTGTTCAATCTTGTCAAAGCATATAAGGGAGCTGCAATTGAGGAAAAAATTGAAATGAACTTCCTCCAATATTGTGCTGCTCCTAAGAAGCTTATCACTTCTGTAGCTGACTTGGGTTTAGGCCAGTTCATGATGAATGTGACTTTAGAGGGATCTATTTTCAATTCACCTCCCCCTACTATATGACCCAAATAATTTAGAGAGGTTTTGCCAAATTCACTTTGGAGAGTTTAACATAAAGTTTTTCTCTTTTCAAAAATCTAATGTCTGCTTAACATGCTTTAAATGTTCTTCCCACGTTTTACTAAAAATCATAATGTCATCCAGATACACAATAACAAAATCATCAAGAAAATGTTTGAGTACATCATTCATTAATCTCATGAAAGTAGCAGGGGCATTAGTTAGGCCAAAATGCATAACCAGCCATTCATACAATCCTATCTTTGTTTTGAAAGTAGTCTTCCATGCATCTTGCTCTGTAACTCTGACCTGATGGTATCCACTATCCAAATCTAGCTTGGTGAAATAAACAGCTTCCTTCAATTGGTCTAAAAGATCATCTATGCGAGGAAGGGGATAACGATTTTTAATTGTTATCTTATTCAGTGTTGGGTAATCTATGCACATTCTCCATGAGCCATCTTTCTTTCTCACCAAAACAATTGGTGACCCACATGGTGATGTGCTAGGCCTGATGAACCCTTTTTCGAGCAACTCCTGCACCTGCTTCTTCATTTCAGCACTCTCTAAAGAAGACAACCTGTGCATCCCAATGTTAGGCAAAGGAACATCTTGCTGCAAAATAATATCATGTACTATCCCTTTTTGGGTGGCAGACCTTTAGGTTCTTGAAATAAGACATCATACTCTCAAACAATATTTTCTATACCAGCTTGTTGATCAGCATTACAACCCTCAAATATATTAGTCTTATCCGGTGTCTTTTCCTTTACGACCATCAGTAAGAACTTTTTGCATGAATTTATCATTCTTTTCATCTGTCCTGAGTTTATTGAGAGTATAATTATTCTTGAGCTTGTGAGCTCTTACAAAGTATTCAATTCCATATTTAACAAGTAGATACTTGTTCTCATCTCTATAGAAAATAGCCTTTTTATCATAAAAGTAAGGAATTCCTAAAACAATTCCACATATATCCAAAGGAATTACATCTAACTCAACCTCATCTACAAATGCTGACCGAAAAGAAAACTTGAATTTGCACTGTCTAGTCACTTGTAGTTGTGCTTTATCATTCAACCATCCTAATGGGTATGGTTTCTTATGAGGTGTAGTTGTTAATCCCAATTTCTTTACAATTGCTTCATAAATTAGATTTAGTTGTGAGCCACTATCAAACAAAGTATCAATCTTTTGATTTTTGGAAATAACTTGAATATGGAAAGGCTCATGCCTTTTTCTCTCATGTTCTTCATCAATAACAGATTGAGCATAATTACTAGTAGATGCTTTAGAATTCTTACCTTTTATACCTGTGGCTACAATGATTGTTTCATCTCCCGAGTCTAACCCCAAATCTCCTGAATAGCTTCAACGGTCTTCTGCTTCTTGCCCTCAGACTTCTTAGGTCTCAGCTCTGGATGTAGAATCCAACAATGCTAATCATCATGCCCCTCCTTTTTACAGTGAGTGCATGAAGCTTTGCTTTTTTGTGCAGTGTTAGCCTTCCTTTCTTTCCACTTCTGCTTTCTTTTCTTCTTGATCTTGCTTACAGTGGGTTGGGATGGTCCCCCAAATTCTAGATTTCCATTCTTTCCTCTAGCTTCTATATGAGTAGCTTGTATAGATACTTCATCTATACTAGTGAGATTAAACATAAGGATGGTATGCCTCATGTAGTTGTGTAGACCACCAATGTACTTCAAAAGAGTTTCTAGTGAGTCTAATGAGATACCCAACATCAATGCTCTCTTTCTAAATTCTTGAGTATACCCTTGTACACTTTGCCCTTTCAACTACC
>APFE030392572.1:31926-44933 GCA_000404065.3 Pinus taeda | reverse complement strand
GGTCTTTGTAATGCCCCATCTACTTTTCAGAGCCTTATGAACCACCTCCTCAAACCATATCTCAGAAAATTTTTCCTTGTTTTCTTCGATGACATCCTCATCTACAGTTGCACTTGGGCTGCACATCTTCAGCATGTAGATCTGCTCTTGCAACTGCTCCGCAAGCATAAATTATTTGTAAGATGTCCAAGTGTTCTTTTGGCATGGAAGAAGTTGAGTATTTGGGCCACATTGTGGGGCATGAAGGTGTTAAGGTGGACCCCAAAAAGATCCAGGCAATGCAAGATTGGCCTCAACCTAAGACCTTGAAGAACCTGAGAGGATTTTTGGGTCTCACAGGCTACTATCGCAAATTTGTCCACAATTATGGTCACATTGTGAAGCCCCTCACTCAACTCCTCAAGAAAAATTCATTCTTCTGGAATGATGAAGCACAACAAGCCTTTACAGCTCTCAAAAATGTCATGTGTTACACTCCAATCTTAGCACTACCCAACTTCACCAAATCTTTCGTCATTGAATGTGATGCTTTGGGTATGGGTATTGGGGTAGTCTTAATGTAGGAAGGTCGACCCTTGGCCTTCACAAGCCAACAACTAAGTGGGGAGAATCTGGGACAATCTACCTATGAGAAGGAAATGATGGCCATCTTACATGCAATAGCTACCTTGCGACATTACTTATTGGGGCGACGTTTCCAAATCTGCACAGACCATCACAGTCTTAAATATTTTTTGGAGCAATGCCTATCCTCTCCACAACAAAATAAATGGCTCACCAAAATGTTGGGATATGATTATGAGATCATTTACAAGAAAGGGTGCAAAAATATTGTAGCAGATGCATTATCTCGCCAATTTGAGGAGGAAAGTACCCTGCTCACAATTTCCCTTCCCATTCCAGAATGGATTGAAGAGGCTCGCAAGGAATGGTTTTCACATCCCTGGCTCTCCCAACTCATTACTCAATTGCAGGAAGATCCAAATTCCACCAAGGGCTACTCATGGTAGGATGAGATTCTTCGCTACAAGGACAGAGTCGTAATATCACCAACATCCACCCTCAAAAGCCACATTTTGGCATAGTTGCACTCATCACCCACTGTCGGACATTCAGGCTTTCAGAAGACGTTTGCCTACACTAGAAGATCTTTTTTTTGGACAGGCATGAAAAAGGACATCCTTACTTTTGTAGCGGAATGTGATGTATGTCAGCGCCACAAAGGGGAGATAGTCAAAGCACCAGGCACATTACAACCATTGCCCATCCCGGCATCAATATGGACGGAGGTTTCTATGGATTTCATTACACGTCTTCCAAAGTCACTAAACAAGTCAGTCATCATGGTGGTTGTGGACCGACTTTCTAAGTATGCTCATTTTTGTGCCCTACCCCACCCTTTTACACCGACTTTGGTCACTCAATCTTTCATGGATCAGATCTTCAAATTGCATGGCATGCCCACTTCTATTGTGTCTGATCGTGACCTGATCTTCACTAGTAATTTTTGGCAGGAACTCTTCAGGTTACAAGGTACCCAACTAAAACTAAGTACTTCCTATCATCCACAAAAATATGATCAAACTGAAGCAGTCAACAAATGTCTGGAAACCTACCTTAGGTGTTTCACTTCAAAAAAGCAACATCTTTAGGTACAATGGTTGCCTCTAGCTGAATGGTGGTATAACACCAACTATCATGCCACCACCAAAGTGACTCCCTATGATGCAGTTTATGGTCAACTCCCTCCTTCCCCTACTTCTTATATCAAGGGGTGCTCAAAGGTACAAGCAATGGATCAACTCCTATAAAACCGCACAACCATGCTTTCCCATCTTAGAGAGAATCTGCATCAAGCTCAAAATTGCATGAAGCAATAGGAAGATCGGCATCGCTCAAAGCACCAATTTCAAGAAGGGGATCAGGTATTTTTAAGGCTGCAACCATATAAGCAAACATCACTCAAAAACAAGGGTTGTCAGAAACTATCTCCAAAATTCTACGGACCATATCGAGTACTTTAGCGCATTGGAGAAGTGGCCTACAAGCTAGCTTTGCCACCCACTGCAAAAATCCGTCCAGTTCTCCATGTCTCGTGCCTCAAGAAAGTGATTGGGAATAATTGCAGAATTCAAACCAGTCTACCTGAATTGGAAGAAGAAGGGTCAATATGGCTCCAACCTGAACAGGTCCTAGACACACGAGAACGGCACCTGCGTGGCCACATGATCAAGGAAGTCCTCGTCAAGTGGAAAGATACCTCTCCGGAAGATGCAACTTGGGAACCAGCCACTATTCTTCAGCAGTTTCTGCAGCTTCAGCCTTGAGGACAAGGATATTCTTAAGGGGGAGGGCATGTTAGGGTACCACCCTAACCCCCTTATTTATGTAGTAGGATCGAGTCATAGTTATATCTAAGTAAAGAGTCAATAAATCCCATATTAATAATTGTAAGTGGTTAACCCGCATTTAATGACAGGACCACAATTAGTTGCAAATGGGCCATGGTATTAGATAGATGGTATTAATAAGAACCATGGTATTGCTCCATGGTATTGCATGTATGAGTCATATATAAAGGATAGAGACTCCCCGCGAGGAGCATCGTGTCTTATTTTGTAATCAAGCTTTGCTCTATTGGAGGTTGGCCCCTCGAAGAGGCAAGTGAACATTGCTTTCTGAATAATAAAATACTTGATGTTGCTTCTCACTATTCTATGTTCTGGGTATATTTCTTTGCATATTCAGTATTCTGGTATCGTCTTGCAGGTTAAGAGCATAAAAAAACCTTAGTCCATTTTGCTAAATTATTGTGTGGATCATTCCTCCCATCATATTTCTCAGTCATCCAAACTTTTGGGCAACCAAATCACAACCTCATCATTCTCTTATAATCGCACCATTCATCAAAGTTGTCTTTATGTGTACCCCACCACTGTGCAGGTGTAGCACACAGTGCAAAATCCAACGCTTGAAAGCGATGATCCTTAGGTACTTCTCTTTCAAAGGCATCCAAAAACTTATCTACATCAATTAAACCATCATAATAAGGTAAATTTCTTACCTCCGATGACACACAACGCAGTGATTTAGTCATCATGTTGCAGCGCAACGTAGATACTTCATGCAACCTATTCTGCCAATTCTCAAATTCTTCATCTGAGTCTGAGGTACAAGAGATTTTGTTGTCCCATGCAATCCATCCATCAGCTGTCGATTTAATCTAGTCTTAGTCTCGCGCTGTAATTTTATAGATCTGATCAAAATCGTCATCACTGTCCTCATAGTCGTGGATTGGTTCAGTATAGCACGGTCCTTCTGTAGGGCCCAAGGGTACTACAATGCGGAGTGATTTCCTTTCAAATGACATTGTCCACTTCTTCAAATTGATTACCTCATTCATATCAATATCCCAATCAATTCATAGGAGCATGAGGTACAGATTGTTGTCATCAACAATTTCTATCACCTCAAAATCAGCCAACGCACTTACACTTTCTGTATCTACGGTAACTCCATGAAGACGTCCCATAGGGATAATCTTATGTTGGTTCACCATCCTCAACTAAATCAGAGACCATTGCAACACATGTCTCCCCATTCTCTCCCACGTCTGTTTAGGCAAAACGTTTGCATCAGATCCCAGACCCAAAATAACATGGTCCATCTTACGCGGTGAGCCTCTTCTCATGCCATGTTCTTGTCTTATGTTTGCCAATCTTTCGGACTACGTGATGTCCCTCAGGAGCCTTCTCCTTACCAGCACACTTTTTTATCAATTCTTGTATCCCTTTCATAGCCTTGCTATCGAATAGTAGTTTCATACAAGTCTCCAAGAAGGTGGTAAGCACAGAGGGTTCAACCTTCGTAGGCGCACTGGTTTCTAGTAATTTGTTCTAAATTCTTGAGGTAGAGGCCTTAGCTAAGCTTTTCTTCACCTCCATAAATGTTTCCTTCGCACACTCTAGATCAAACCCAATATCCTTTTTCAAGACCTTGCAACCCATCCATCCTCTTCAGGTCATTTTCCTTTATTCTCACTAGTGGTGATCCTGCTTCTCAGCACAATATTCACATTTGGATCCTCTTCGCGGGGCTCAGACCTCATCATCTATAAGTTTTGGGTAAGATGTTGAGGATGCACCTTCTTCTCCTCCATCTTGGCTATCAGTATAGGGAATTCCTCTATTGTGTGGTCAAACTGAGTGCAGTACTAACACGACGGGCATGTCTGATTCATACACTCTTGTGCGTAGTGTCCTGACATTCTGTAATTGTAGCAAATGACCTATCGACGACCTCTACCAAGTCCTCCCCCTCATCGACCTCGTTGTTATACAGCAAAATGACCTCCTCATCAACTCAAAGGGGAAAGACAGGATGGCTAAAGCAATGACCAAGTTCACAAGCCTTGCTTCCAAGCTAATGTTGCCTATACACTGACAACATGCTTTATAAAGCTTCTTTGCAAGCCTAAAGGAGCATTAGTGACCCCAGTAACTCTACTTATTACTTTTGGGACAATGTTAGTGAACCCTAATGAGGATCTAAGGGTCAAAGGAGTGAATTGACAAAGAAATATCCCTACATTCTCTCCTAAATCTACTCATAAAAGAAAGGAAACATCAAAGTTTGACCTATTTGAGGGATTTATAATTCTAATGAAGAAGGCAAATGGGAAAGAGCTCAAAAGAATGGCAACATCATTGCTTTTACCTAAGGAAACTCATGGAGAAACTTGGAAACCCTAACCTTGAATGCTACAAAAGCAGAGCTACGACTATTATGAAAGGGGTCAGATCATTTGAAAGGATAGCTTACTTGATTGTCGAGTAGAGTCTCAGAACTAAGCATAAGAAGTTGGTAAGAAGGGAGAGAGAGAGGCTAATGCAACCAATGGTTATAATTTCTCTTTCAACATTAATATATAACTACAGTTGTATTGTCTACTCCGTGGTGTTGGTACTGTAATTCATTTATTTGTTTGTTCGATGCCTTTTAGCATCAGTGGCTTAGTTATGTGCAACTAGATGTCTTTTGTATATTCATGCATTAATTATCAAGGTTTTATCTTATGATTACGCTTGTCTCTTCTATGTGTAGGACTTGATCTGGAGCTGACTAAGGGGACTTCCACTTAGTTGCATAGTGCTCTCCAGCAAATCTCCACGGAGACTCGAGGTGATGAATTTGTTTTACTTTGATAGTTAGTTATTGAGTATGGACATGCATGTAGCTTTGTGACAGTAGCATATAATCTTACAGTCTGCCAAGGGTCCTGGGAAGACCCTTGAGGGTTTCTTCATTCTCCATACACTGTGTATTTAATCCTATAGCAGAATTGGCGACTTTGTTGGGGACTACACTTTAGTTCCCGGTTAACCCAAAAAGTTCCTAGTTTCCTCCTCCTTCTAGACCTCCCTATACTTCTTCGTTCCTCTTCTAACCCATCAGGACTTTGCAACACTCTTATTTCATTGCTCAGCCCTAGATCTAATCCCCACAGCCCCTTTTGAAGTGTTTTCCATCACTAACACAGGTTAGCAGTGTAAACTGAGCTTTATAAATATATGTGGCTGCACAAACAGAGCGTTAGTGCCTCCAGTAACTCTCTATGGCCTCTAGCACATATCGTTAGTCACCCAATTTTTGATATACAGTTGTGTCTGTGACCTCAAAAGGTTGGGAAACTTGCTTCTAGACTAATAAGGGATCTGTAGTTGTGTTTTGTTTGCAAGATTTGTGTCTTGAAAGATTTTTTTTTAAGAAAATAGTCTTCTTAAATTTGTTTATTTTCATAAAAGAAAAAATCAAAATTTTTTATTTATTTTCCTGCTTAGCTGGTTAAGTTCTGCATTATTTGGTTTCAGTAGTTGTTAGAGAGCATTGAAAATTTCTATTGGTTATGCTAGTGTTGTAATGAATAAGATGCATGGAATGAATATTGATGTATGAAAGACTCTCCCTTTGTATAAAATAGCATATTCATCAAAATTGAAAATTTACAAGCATTTTCTTTTGCATGATTTGATTAAGAGTCCCACCAAATATCATATGTCAACACCCCTACCGAAGACTCTAACAAGGTACACTTAAAATCTACCTAAAATCAATCAGTAACTCTTTCTAGAGCAAACATACAGTAGTTTAGGCTAAGATCTTGGGGTAGGCAGTGTGAGTAAACTGCCTAAGATCATACACCAAAACTGTTGTCATTAAAAGAGAGAAATACTTCTGCACTCATACTATCGAGACCACTCTAGTAAAAGCGGAGCAAAATACGAGACAACATCGGACTGTAAGTGAAGGCAGTTTGCCTTCACTTGCATCTCCTTTGGATGTTCTGTATATTTGGGATATCGGAGCTGAGTCAGGGACTCAGGTATCCTACCGACACAGCATACTATCTACGACTATGTCCCCCCAGTAGTGTTTGTGATCTAAGGTATCCTTATTGGCCATAATTTTAGGGACTAACACAAGGTGACTGGGGCGGGCTGTCATGGTACCTAACAGAGACAGACCTACTCTGTCTTTAGTTTTTGGGAGGGTGTTCATCTTCATGAGAGTACTTGGCCCCTCAATCTGAGGTTCAGGTGAAGCTCTAGAGTAACCATAACTGTACATTTGGCCAGCTCTCTCTATTATTCATTGTGATACTGGGTTTCATCTCTAGTGGTTGCTGCTTATCAAACAGGGTCATTTCCTTCTGCTTGCTGATTGATTTACTTAGTGTATTTTTTATTTTTTAGGTGCTAAAGTGTTATCATTGAGACTTTAACAAACATCACTATAAAATTTATTGATAAAAATTATTGGCCACCATGGCTACATTCGGCCCTTGTCGTCAATATAGATGATTGTTAGGACTTCCCCCACTCATTGTGGAGGATCTGTCGAGCTCCAGTGAACTAGATTCCACATCTTCCATAAATCAGCCTCTAAGAACTCATATAGAATCAGTTTGGACATCTGACAATTCAAGCCTACGAGAGGATTTCTTTACTACAAGATTTCTTCCTCCATACAATCCTTCGATCACAAATCCGTTGGGCTCACTCTTGATTCTTGTTGCATTTTTATCTCCTTTGTCTTCAGTTGCAACACTTCCACCCATCCCATCAATGACTAACAGGTCATGGTAATTTTTGGACACTTTTGGTCCCCCACCACTTCCCCAGTCGACAGTCAATACCACACCTTTGATGGTGAACTCTGCTATCCCATTTGTCCCAGGTTCAACCCCTAACATGACACCCTCCATGAGTGGAACCCAGTCTATTCTAGGTTCCGCCCCTTTAGTGTCAAACTCTATACCTTTGACAAGTGCTACATATAACGCTCCTTATAATGCTCAATATAGCACAGTTAGCGTGGCTCCCTTCACCCAACAATATGGCTGGCATCCTTTGTATAGTTCTAACCCCCAGATTCAAGTATATGGGGGCACTCCCAAAATGCATATACTGGTCAGGAATGTAACAATTCCCCCTTCGTTTTCAGGCATGCATGGTCAATCATTGATTGACATGAGCACTCCTTATGCTAGTCAATGACTTATGGTTAGATCGGTGGTGAGCGGGAATCCTCAAATAGGTCCCAATCAATCCATGGGGGCACCCTACTCACAACCTCAAATGAGTCAAGGGAGCACTGCTTATCCTGGGGGAAACTCTATACCCCAGCCTAACAATCCCTATGGAAATCCACATTACAATACCATACCCTAAGGCACCTACTATACCATGCAACCTGTGTATAATATTGGGAATCACATGATGGGAGGACCGCAAAGATCCTCAAGTCATATGTCATCACCTTGGTTTGATTCAAGGGCATCACACACTCTACCTTTCTTGGCAACACTTGATATCCTCGACTTGTACAAACTTACAAATGACCCCATCTATCATAACTTACTCTGGCCGCCAATCCCGTATAAAATACCGCAGACATCCCTAAGTTCGAAGGGAAACAAGGGGAGGATCCGGGTACACATATCACCACTTATCATCTTTGGTGTGTTTCTAACTCCATGGTGATGGTAGTATCTGGTTACATTTTTTCCCCACACCCTTACTAGCAACACAGCCAAGTGGTACACTGAGTTACCACGTGCGTCAGTCAATACCTTTGACACTCTAGCGATGGAATTCTTAAAGCACTTCCAACTACCCATCAAATATGAAACTGGGACGGAACTCCTCACTTCATTACGTCAAGATACCACCACCTACATCTCTGATCATATACATGAATGGAGGCGTAGGCGAAGGTTAGTCAAAGCTCCCCATCCAGACTATCTCTTAGCGGATTGGTTCTGCAAGTCTCTACTCCCCCAGATCGCTAAGGATGTCACCTTAGGTGGTGCAGTCATAGAAGACCAATCCATATGTCATGCCCAACACTTAGATCTGATATATTCGTTGTTTGTAACTCTATACGATGTAATTCCCAATGCCCCTCACAACTCCAATGCTCCCACTACTCAGCGACCTAGAGCGCATGTCAATGGGATTATCGATGCAACCTCCGGGGTTGTTGTAAAACAACTCAGTGGTCACATTGCCTCGATGTCAATGGACCCCTCTACCAAATCAACTGCTCTTCCTACCACCGCAATCAACTTGTGCAATCTACGCAAAAAATCGGTGGTAAGAAAAATAAGAAAAAGAAAAAGACCACTCCTTCTGAAGAGCAGTCAACAAAGCAGCACAACCCAAACTAGAAGGTTGTTTCACCCTCTGACGATGGAAAGGATAAACCCGCCTAATTCCCTTGCAAAATCTATGTGCAAGACCGCAAGACCACATGACATATATGTGTCTGCATCTTAACGAATGCACAGATTTCATTGCTAAAAAGGACACTGGAAGGACCCCTGCTGTCCTGAATAATTGTTTCCCTGCTCAGTAGCAACACCTTATTGCAAATCAACCCCAACCCTCGCAAGGGGGAAACAACGATTCACATCATCCTTCAGCTAGTGAAGGATCATCTACCATTTACATCATTGAAACGGTAGATCTACAAACTAGAGCCAAATCTTATGGAGCTCCAGTCGTCATGTAGAGGAACCCTCCTCAAGTCAAAACCCACTACTGCCTAACGATCTTCATATCGAAAGGCCAGCTTTTGACCTTGTGATTCGCCCCCCTAAAGGGTCTCTTCAATGCAAAATACACAATACATCTACACGTGCCGCCCAAAACTACAACATTGTAGAAGAATTGGCACAAGCATCGTTAGCTATTTGGCGCTCGAAGTATTACAAACATGTCCAATACAAAGGAAATCTCTACTTACGGCCATTGGTGGTATCGACCCTCAGGATTCCATGCTTGCAATTTTCGACATGGAAAAGTGTAAACCTCCCCTTTCTCACCAGCTTGCATTTCAAGTGCAAATCTTTTAGAAAGGTAAAGGTATACATAGAACTGTCATAGATGAAGGTGCTTCTACCTACGTAATGTTGACTTCATGTTGGCTCTCTTTGGGTTCTCCAACCCTATCCCCACTGTCAAATTCCCTTAAATATTTTGACGGCCACACTTTCATCCCAAAAGGTTACCTAGCTATCTACCCCATCACCTTGCATGGGAAAACGGTAATGGTGGACATCGAAGTCATAGATAGAAAGCTCAACTATAATCTCTTGTTGGGTCACAATTGGACTTAAGTCATGACTGCCATTATGGATATTGTCTTTCGCATCATCCTATTTCCATTGCATGGAAAGATAGTCATAGTGGATCAGTTTTCCTTTAGCACCCCTGATTATTCCCCATTACCCAACAGCTCTTTACCCTTAGTGGGTGGTGTAACTGACTCTTACATCAGTATCAGTACCGGTCTACTGAAAGACTCTTCCTTGGTGGGTTGTTTCCCTCTTCTACTACCAGAGGTTCCATAGATGGTTAATATGGTTTCATCCATTCCTCATGAACCGACCGATCCTTGGATCCTACTGGCCCCTTCAGACATTGACACTTACGAAGAACAAATGATGTTGTCACTAGCTGAACTAGCCTACCATGCCATTCAATCTGAATCTAAGTCTCTGGTCACTTTGGTCACAACCAACGGTACCACTGCCCCTCCCATAGCATCTCCTTCTTTTGATCCCCTCAATCAGGTCCTACCTACGGACAAAGCTATTAGAGAGATCATGAGTTTAGAAGAGCAACCTTGGGAGGAATCGTACCATCATTTTCGATATTTGATTTAGACATGATGCCTCTTCAAATCCTGTCATTTGATGCAACTGAAATCGTTTCCTCACCTTATACGACTATCTGAAATTTGGACTCAGAGGGAAACATGGGAAATCTTTCAAAGACATTGCTCATTGATATTTCAGTTAAGATAGGCATCATGTAAAACATACAGATTGGATCCAATCGTAATCCTGAGGAAATTGCGAGCTTCACCTACCCTTTTAAGGACTTCCACAATGTTTTCCCTTGGTCTTATGAGGAAATGCATGGCATAGACCCTTCTACTATAAGCATGAGATCAAGAACTGTCAAGCATTATTTTTATGGTATTTTTCTAGTTCGTTAATCTGAAAAAACCTCGAGTCTCCTTCTTCGGGCTTGTTAAACTACCACGAAGAAGATAGAGCATTCTTTTTGTGGTATTTTTCTTGCTCGTTAATCTAAAAAACCTCGAGTCTCCTTCTTTGGGCTCATTAAACTACTACAAAGTAGATATGAGCATGTTCTTTTATGGGATTTTTTCTTGCTCTTAAATCAAAAAATCCCCAAGTTTTTCATCGTTGGGCTCGTTAAACACATACAACAACGGTCTGAGCAACTCCTTTTCGCTCTTTTTCTAGCTCATTAAATTGAAAAAGATCATTAGAGCATTCTTTTTAGGCGTTTTTTTCTCGCTCATAAAACTGAAGAAAAAAAATCCAAAATTTTTTCTTCAGGCTCCTTAAAAACTTATGAAGACGAACCGAGCATTATTTTAAGTACTTTTTTGTCTCGTTAAACTAAAAGTCTTGAGTTTTTGTCACCGAGCTCGTTAAAAATCTATGGAAACAACAAGAGCACTTGCTTTTTTGGCACCATTTCTCACTCTTAAATCGAAAAATCCCTTAATTTTTCCCTTCTTCGGGCTGGTTAAATCTACGAAGAAGGAATGAGCAATTATTTTACCTCTTTTTCCTTGCTCACTAAAATGAAAAAGATGCCTTGAGTTTTCTTCATTTGACTCGTTAAAATTCTATGAAGGTATTGAGTTTGTCGTCGTGTGACTCATTAAAAATTCACGACGAATATCGAGTTTAGTCTGTCTCCTCGTACTCGTAACAAAATGAGGTCAAAATCTATTGAGCATAGGTTTCTCTTTATCCGACTCAATATATTAACTCATGGAAAAGTAACTAATCCTGGTATACTATTAAACTTTTTTTGTACTCAGTTAAAAACTATGACAAAGGGACCACCTTGGAGTCGTTCTTTACAATCTTTTTAGACTCTCTAAATATGAAAAGACCACAGAGTTGTCTCGTCTTGAATCATTAAATTACATAGATGAGGTATAGAATCACTCTTTTTACGATCCTTTTCAGACTCTTAAAACATGAAAATATCGACTAGTTTGCATCTCTGGACTCATTAAACTAATCAGATAGGCATAGAGTCACTATTTTTGCGGTCGTTTTCAGACTCTTAAAATATGAAAAGATCGATGAGTTTACCCATTTGGACTCACTAAACTAATCAGATGGGGAAAGTGGACAATACAACTGTGTTTAGTATTTGAAAGCGTGGTTTGGTAGCAGTCATTCCCTTGAACATGGCACTCCCTGAGATAAACCTTCCTTGTGATGGTCTCTCAATAAGAATCTTACCATCCTATGAGTTTAGCCTAAATACTCTGATGTTCTTGCATCTTTGTATCCTAACACTCTTTGGTGTTGATGAGTCTAGTGTTGCATGGCTAAAACCATTGTCGTGCCTTCTATTGCTCAAGGGCTAACATTTTGTTTCCTCCATCAACCCATCAAGCATATCCTTTCATTATGCCCTATGTTGTTTTGACCCAATGCTTAAATATTTCTAAAAAAAACAAATCATTCTTGTCATGTTTCGTGTCAATTGATGTAGGACACATTATGTCCTACCTTTCGACAAGTCTCTTCCTATCGACATCAACACTCTATCTAGGTAGACAACCCAGAAACACATTCAGTGCCTTGGTACTTACAGACATTAGTGGCAAGTCACCTTGTTTTTGATCAGGGGTTCTCATTATTGACTCCTGGTTAAGCGATTCTATAAGTGTTCAATGACAAAAAAAAAATTCACACTCATTGGATTGTATTGTGCATCTTGGATACCATCACCATTATTGGTGGCCTTCCTCACGTCTATTAACGGTCTCCATTATTTACTAGTAATCAGACGATTTCATGAATGTTCGACATCAACGCATAGATTCACATGCATTGATCTATGTTGTTCGGTGAAACAGAAATCAAGACATTGGATAGAGGCTTGCATCACTCAACCTTGTTTCCTCTCCCAAGTTGCGTATATTGTTTTTTAGAGAAATCTCATCACAATGATCCTATTATGACACCAGTTCTGCATTGTTCTTATCGGCGGCCAGCATTGTCATATCTCTTTTATGAGAAAATCACTTTGACATAGCTACTGAGCATGGGAATTCTCGACTCAAGACATGATTTTAGTTGTTTTATATATATGTGTTGTATCAGGTTTCCCATACTGCCTGAAGCTCTGATCCTCTCTCTGTTTTTGTCAAAAAATAAACATAATAATTAAGTAAAGTATTTCAACCATCGTTGTAGCCTCTGATCTCACACTTTAGGGGGCATCTATTATATAGCAAAATCACCTCCTCATCAACTCAGAGGGGAAAGACGTGATGGTTGAAGCAATGACCAAGTTCACAAGCCTTGTTTCCAAGCTAACGATGCCTATACACTGACAACATGCTTTATAAATTTTCTCTGCAAGCCTAAGGGAGCGTTA
>APFE030392568.1:23922-34623 GCA_000404065.3 Pinus taeda | reverse complement strand
TGCGTACTGTACGCAGTTCAGTAAAAGGAGCAGTGCGTGGCCACGCAGTCCAGAAGAAGGAGATCTGCGGGTATACGCAGAGAAGCAGAAGGTGAACTACGTAGCAACGCAGGCCAGTAAAAGAAAAACCGCGTATCTGTGTTAAGATCTTCTGTTGGTTGAATTTTTCTGTTGGAAAGGTGTTCTGGGTTCTGTTCTGTTATTTTTGATCTGGTTATTACAGCTGTCTGTATAATTTACATGAACTTGATGATCATTTGATGTATATGGATCCAGTTTGAAAATTTATGAAAAGTGGTCCTTGAAAAGAAGTAGGGGGTTGTAGCTCCCTTTCAGGAGAGACTGAAAACGAGAGAGAGTTGAAGCTCTCAGCAGGTTGCAGCCTGCGTACTGGTAAAGGACTGCACCAGTACAAGACCATTGTAAAAGGAGTTTCTAATTTGAAAGAAGATAGAGACATATTGCAGCAGGTGGTTTTCACCCACATTGGGTTTCCACCTTATATCTGGTGTTCCTTGATGTGACTGTCTGATTTTCTTGTTCATGCTCATTATTTATGGTATTGGTATGCAAAAATAATTCAAAGTATAAATAAGAAAGATTTGGTAAAAGAATTAGATAATACTGATTCACCCCCCCTCTCAGTATTATTGTCAACATAATGCAACTCTCAACCTATTAGATGAATGGTATTCCTTGATCCTCAAACTATATGAAAATGTGTGCCATCTCCTATGGCCAACATGTAGTATTTCTTCACCCAATAGTCTATAACTATCCTCATAGTCGAGTATAGCCTCTTCCTCCCTTTGTGAGTAAATGATTTCCATATTAGGTTCTTATTCTATAATTTCATCATTAGAAGTGAGGATATGTGGGGATGAATGCTTTGGCCTGACCCATAGTGGTTCCTCCATTTCTTTGGATAATAATATATTTACCTCCTCTACTGTGATTCTTCATTCCATAGCCATGAAGCTAGGGCCACCAATTTTGCATCCCCCAAATAATATTTCTAGTCGCATATGTTCATGTTAGGTAGCATGAGGTTGTACATGTACTATTCTCTATTTTTTCCATTGTCTTCAATGTTGCTCTGGAGGAAAAAGTCAAAAAATATTCTAACATCCCACATAGGGAGAGAACCCTTTTGTGCTAGAAATATGATATGGAATTCACACGATTAATATTTTTAGAATAGTTAATAGATCTTTGAGGGGTTCTTGTAGCTCATAAATTCTAAAGATAGGTGGGCCATAGTGCCCTAATTTGTTTCTAAGGTGGAAACCTAGCTTCCTTTTTCATACAATCACCTTTGTTCTTTTTGTAGTCGGGCCCTCACATTGTTGTCATTTCCCATATGGTCTCTTCTATTATATTAATAAAATCTTACAAGGGTAATATTCTCTTATCATATTATTCATCTCTTCTTCCACCCTTCCAACATAAAAAAAAAAAACCTTAGACTTTTCAATCTGCTTCTAGCTATGAGTTCTATACTTTTCTTCCTCAAGCTCAAATAATAATACCTATGCTTTGTGAATAATGAGTACTTTATTCACCTCAATGCAAGAGTAGTTGGAAGAGCGGTATTTTGGAAATTCTTGTGGTTGTATTGTATGTTCATGTAGCTTGGTTGGTTTCTCCTATAGCATTATTATGTGTTCCTATAACGTTGCAGTTTTCTCATGTAGTAATAAATCTTGAGTTGTTTACCCTTCTGGATGTGATTTCAATTCTTTTCCTTAAAGCGATTATAATAGAGGTCTCTATCCTTCTTATTTTTCAGGCTCTCCTTGCCTAGTAATAGGATTTTCTTTGATAGTTATATGTGTGGGCGATGGATGTTTATATTTTCCAGTAAACTATATTTTATTTCTCTTCCTTCTTTTGAAATGAATAGGATGTTCTTAAGGCCCAAAGAAGAAACTATTTCCTTTTCTTCTTCTTCCAAAGAGTGCTCCTTTCCTTGATGTATCATAGGAACTGTTGATTCCTCCTCCTTTCTTTTCTTGGTTAGTCTTCTTTGTATTTCAATAGCCTCCTTAGACCCTTTCACATATTGAGCCTCTAATTCTTGGAAATGAAGCTTAACGAACTACGTCTCACCTTCTTCTACCTCTATTTTTGGCTCAATTTTCACCCTTGCTTCTATCATTGTTTTTCCTCTCTTTGTGCCTCTATATTTTCCTCTATTTCTTCCCCTATTTCCTCTTTTTTTTCTCTCTCTCTCTATCTCTTCTTCTTTTCACCCTATTCAGAGCTTTGATTGAGTTTCTAGAAAATCCTTCCTGTCTATGTTAATGATTTCTTCGCAACATATAAGATTTTGCATGTTCCCTAGGGAATCCATGACTATGAGTCTAATCAGGCCACGATGAGCCAAATAATTATTATTTACTTCTTGTACTTTGGTTATCATTTCCTTCATAGCTTGAAGGGGGAAATGGGGGATACTAATTTTCTCCTGGACAGGTAAGGTTTGTTGGAATCTAAGTTGGTAAAGAAGTCTGAACTGGTAGGCATAGATAATACTCAATCTCCCCTGCTAATAAATGTACTTAAGGATGTGATATGTCGAATCACCGTATGTATGTGGTAATATATCTCTCCTTTTCCCATTTTAATCCTCCTTAGGTTGTTCATTTTGGAGGAAAAATCCTCTCTTACCACTAATTTCTTCATGCCTCTCTTCCTTTCTCCATTTCATCTCTTTCGGGAGGGTTATGATCCTGCTAATGAGATCCTCATCAAGATATATAATTTAACCTTTGATTTTAGTAATAATTTCATGCCCTCTAGGATTTTGGATTTTCAAGGCAAAATCTAATCAATTTTATCATCGTAACCTCTCGACCTTTTAAAGAACCCTAGCCAATTGCAATTTTCAA
Organism: Pinus taeda; assembly: GCA_000404065.3. NCBI lineage: Eukaryota > Viridiplantae > Streptophyta > Pinopsida > Pinales > Pinaceae > Pinus > Pinus taeda. The sequence continues at coordinate 31,732 of APFE030392568.1, read as the reverse complement.
AGATATTTTTGATTTCAGGCTTTCAATGAATTATAGAGTAATATATTGGCTATCTTCTATTAAAACCTCTTCCCATGGTTTGACACAGAAACTTGAGCAAGAGAATTTGTATAGTGGAGCACAGATCATAGACTACTACAAGAGTTAGGATTTTTTGTGGTATTAGGGAACCATGTAGAAGAGGAGAGATACACATTTTTTCTTTTAACAAATAGGGGAAGAGAAGGATTTGCTATCTAGTTATTACCATGCAACTTCATCAATATTTAACAAAATTCTCTTTTTCAAAATCATCAGATTGCCCAATTATTTCACTTTTTATAATTTAGATGGTGTAATGTAGAAAAATTATCTTCCATAATTGAAATGAATGGAACACTTTTGTAAAATGTAAGTTGTAAAAAATTTTTTACTTACATTTTTCATTAAGATCCCCTTTCATTTCAGGTCATTGGAAGCCTTGGTGGCCGTTCTAGGGAAACAATTGGCTTCCTATAGCTATATGTCTATCCCTTGTAGCAAATTGATTGTCTCCTATGGAAACATTTGTAAGTTCATGTAGTAGACTATTTCAGAGGCTTAGTAGTGGTGTTGATCTCCTATAGCATTTATGGGTTCTTGTTGGGACTTTAAAGGGTGTTTCATGCAAGACAAATTGAAATTCTTTGAATTTGAGTGGAATATTTTTATATTTATGTGAGGGAATGGGCTTAGCGCACAATGATGAGTTGGCTCGAACCTAACCCTTTGTACTCCACATCCTCTCATGAGTAAATAATAATGGCCCATTTTATCTAGTCTTTTTCATATTTATTCTTGTACTTCTCCCACACATGTGGGTATCTTTGGTGAAAAGGTGAAGTACGCTGCTAGATGTGGTTGAAACCTCTTACTACCTAAATTTTACTTATAAATTTGTATTGTTCTTACACTTTTAACATTTCATCAAGTTTGGGATAAATTCAAAGGGCGAGGTATTAGAGATGCATACCTGTTCTTTACCTTTAATGATTCATAGATGTTTGCATTGACTTTTAGGCTACTTTTGAAGACTCCGCTAGAGTTAATAGAGATTTAGCTACCGCTTATTACCTTTGAAGATAATTTTGGGGACTCTGATTCTTTTTTTGTTGTTGTGGGTGACTTTGATGTTACTTCTGGATAGTTTGGTGCTTTTGTTGCTATTATTGGTGGATAATAGATCTTATAGTTTCTCATAGTTATTTTTATTTTCTTGGAGCTACTTCTGAAGACTTTGAGACTTGTGATAAACAATGACATCCTTCAAAAATTCTAGAAACGTAGGCCTGAATGGTTTCTAAAAGCTTCTACATGACTGTTTAGTTTCCTGTAGCAGTGAAAAAAACTCCTTATACTCGTTATTTCATCTTTCTAAGACACAACAAAATTTTGATATTTCAAAGAGATACTAATGGTTGTGTTGGAAGAGTTATTACTAGCGACTGAGAGAAAATACATGAGCATGTTGATGTGTTGTAAGTAGAAGATGATGATCAATGGAAGAAAAAATGAGGGGTGAGAGATGTTTGTGGATTAGATGGGTGTTAGGAAGCCCTATATGTCTTTTATTTGATTGTATGTATATAAAACCTTAGAACTATGTCTTTTTAATAATCATGTGACATCCTATAGCATTCTTGTAGAAAGTCACGTCAGTTAGAAAAAATAAACCAAAGGGACTTGGCAATGATGAGTGGATGCTGAGGATGGTTGGGAAATGCATGAGCGTGATGTGGGAAATATTCCTTATTCTTATAAGAATGAATGTATTAGTGATTGGAGAAAAATGTGCAAATTTGTCTTCTTGTTTGATTCTTTTGACTTTTCCTATAATACCTACACATTCATTAGCATTAGAAAATAATTTCCGTTTTAACATATTTTTCATTTCCTTATTTCCTCTCTTTTTCTTCTTCCCTTTTTTTTCTTTTTTTTTTTGCCTACTAGTTGTCTCATGAAGGTTTTCAGTTAGGAGGACTACCATAGGTTCCTCGGGGGAGGTTTTCACTTAGTAATATTTATTGTTTTATTTTTTTCTCAGTCTCACTAGCTACCTCAGGGAGGTTTTCAACAAATGACCCTGCCTCAAGTGCTTCAACGAAGGTTTTCACTTGAGGATTTTTTTCTTTTTTCATTTTTTGTTGTTCTCTTTTTTTTTTCTTTTTTCTTTTTTAAATCTCTTATTTTCTCTATTTATTAGAGGTTGAATGGATTGGGAGCTCTGATGCTCTCAATCACATTCAACTCTTTTCTTATTACAGTAGTAAAATCATCCATTATGAGGGGCTTCTTGCAGAACTTTATCATATAGAAATTCACTAGAAGTGGGATTTGTTCTTCATTTGTTGTCTAGACCCACACTGAACCATTGTCATGAAATTTCTCAATTAGATAAGTTCCCAACCATCTTGTATTAAGTTTTTCTTCAAAATCCTTGAAACTAGATTCATAAAAGAGGGACCCGTCAACCTCCTGGAAGTCTCTAGACTTGATATGCTTATCACACCAAATCATTCTATATAGATAAACCACTTTAGTGTGTAATAAGGCTTGCATTCTAACCTCATCAAGTGCATGTAGTTGATGCAACCTTTCCTCTTATGCCTTGGCGAGATCCATATCAAGTGTTTCTACCATTGTCAATGTGTTGTACATAAGCACAATGGATAATAGGGCCTTATTTCCATATACTATCTCATATTGGGTGAACCCATTAGTGGTATTATAGGTGGTGCTATAGGCCTAGGTGGACTTAAACCTTTCTACCCAATTTATTTTTTTGTTTCCTTTGACTACTTTAGTTAGAGTGCTTTCCAATGCTATATTAGTCACTTCCAACTACCCATTTTATAGAGAGTGATATGGGGTAGAATTTTTGTGTTAGGTATGATGTTGCCTCAGGATCCCCTCTATCATATTTGAAGTGAACTGGGAACCTTGATCTATCACCAGTTCTCTTGGGAAACCAAATTTATAAAATATTTTCTCCCACAAGAATTCAACTACCTTTTTTCTTGTTTCCTTCACTTCTTTTGCCTCATCCCACATAGTCAAATAGTTGGAACACACAATGATGTACCTCTTATGACTAGCTAGAGGATCAATAAGGCCTATGAAGTCCATGACCCACTTCTCAAATGGTTTGAAGGTAACCTAAAGATGTAAAGGAATTTAATCCCTCTAAGTAGGTTTCCCCACACTTTGGAATTCATCATTTTGTGATTTATATATCTAGGTATCTCTTTGAAGGGTAGGTGAGTAATATCTTGCCTGTAGGATTTTGTAGGTTGTTCTCTTAACAGTGAAATGGCCCACATGGTCCATCATTATAGGTTGGGATGATTTTATAAACCTTATCTTTCCTCACACATATTCTCATGATCTTATCAAGACCCAACTTGAAGAGGTTACCCCCAATTTAAGTATAAGGAGAACTCTTTTTGACAATCATGCTCTTCTACTTTGATGATAAATAAGGTGGAATTAGGCTAGCAATTAGGAAGTTAGCTATGCCAGCAAACCATGGAGATAGCAATGATATGGAATAAAGATGCTCATTAGGGAGCTAGTCATCCACTATCTCTTCATCTTCTGCAAACAAAGTTATCCTTGAAAGAATTTTTTCAACAACATTTTCTTTCCTTGGTTTCTCAAAAACAATAAGATTAAATTGTTGTGGTAGAAGTAACCATCTAATTACTCAAGCATTTATAATAGATTTATCCATCAAGTAATTAATTATTGCATGGTAAGTATGTATAAAGACTTGATACCTAGTGATGTAATTATTACATGCCATTTTGTCACATATTTTCAATAGGCCTACAAACCAGATCAATCAACATCCTTGAACATTTTGTCATAATCCATTCACAAATACCTAAGCATCACTTCACCAAAAAGTCTGAGTTTCTGGGTCAATTATCTCAAAAACATTGTTTTTAGCCCCAACACATACCTGAGAGCTAGCATTGGTCAGCACATGTTTCTCCCTTTTGTAGGTGATTGATTCTAGAAATTTTGGAAAAATAAAAAATATCTTCGAAGCTTCCTCTTCCAGAAGCTTCCAAGATGGTTTTAACTATTTACCATGGATAAATATATTTAATTCCTATCTAATCCTACTCTAATGGACGTAACTCTTATCTCTTGAGCTCATCCTCCCATCAGATGTGGGTCTCATGACTAGAATGGTAAATCATAAATTGCCACACTCATCCTCTAAATTTACTACCTTCCATAGCCTTAGGGTTGGATTTTGGAGATTGATAGTGTCCTTATGCTATTGCATTGAGCCTAAGGAGTCATCACATTCATGCATTAGGGCTAGCATTGAGGTGTGCTTTGCGCAAAGTAACGACAAGTCAAATTGGGCATATATCTACAAATCATACTTTTATTTATGGTTGTTACTCTGCTATATTTGGTAATACAGGTAACATCTTATTTTCCTACATTTGTTTTGTTATGCTTCCACTCATATATTTGAATTACATGCTAACTCATTGAATAGAGATTTTAGATTATGCTACCTAGATGGTGGTTCCTTTGCTTGTTTTAGTCATGTGTGTAGGCTCTAATCATAGCATTTGGAGCTGGAGTTGGAGCTTACAAGAAGGGAGTAAAGGAAGGATTGCTACAGATTCTAGGTAGGATTCTTTCCCATTTTCTAATTTCTCTAAGGAAAACTCAAAAAAAAAATTCTTCTATTTTTCTAGATCATACCACCAGATCTAGGTAATTCATCTTTATCCACATTCGTGAAAATTATGTATAACAAGTTGGTGACTCTACTAGGGAACGATATTTTCCCTTAGTGATTTCCTTGACCTTAGCACCTTTTCACCTCTCAAAGTGAACTTAAATGACTTATTCAAACATTAATTGATCTTAAGAAAACATATGTTTAAGCTTGGTTGGGTTTCTTGTGTTGTATTTTGACTAAACTAACCCCAACGCACTCTCTGTTCTAAGACAAAGTGCCCCATCACACTTGTTTCTTCTTTGTACCTGCACTACAGTGCACTTGCTCCTGCTCTGCACCTGCGTTGATCTTCTAAGATGCAAACAAATTGCATTCCTTGCCTTGCTCTTTGATTTGCTTTAGTCCAAAAAAAATTCTTGACTTTTCTAAGTTTGTGAGTGTATCTTAAAAGCCATCTTAATGTTTTCATTTGGTTTTATTTCCCTTTGGTAAGAATTTCTTTTGTTTTTTGTTTTTCTTATCAATTAGGTCTTTTGTAAACATTAAGCTTGATTGTTGATTGAATTGAAGAAATTTATATTACAATCATATTCTTTGTGACTTCTCCTATCAATGATATTTCTACATCTTAGTTTTCATTGCATTTGAAGATTAAGAGAAAAAAAAAAAAAGTATTTGCATTGCATAGAGTTTTGATTTTGATTGGAATATTGAAGTTGAGAAGATTGATTATTGCATCAATTTTTTATTACATTGTTGCTTGATTAATTCTTCCCATACTTAGTTAGGCCTTCCATTTTTAAAAGGAAAATGAAAAGAGTTATTTTTTCATATTAGTTGCATCATAGGTGTGTTCAAGTGAAACTAAATTTTGAGCCTTGAAATCAAAACATAAATCAAGATAAACTCTAAAATTCACTCAATTAACCTAAGGAGCATTTGAAACATACCAATACACATAGAGGTCTAGGCTAGAGATGTGTTCCAACTTCTTTAAACATAAGAGTTGTCATTAATTGTCAGTGTTATAATATGAGGATGATATCCCATTCCACATATGTCAGATATATCAAATCATTCTCCATGTAACTTTGCGTATATCAGACAACGCTTCAGGTACTATGAGTATATCATAATGCTCTCATCAAATTGGTATGCAACGTTAATACGAATTTCACTTCCATGTACCTTCATGTATATTTCAAAATTCCACCATAGGGTGCATGTCAGCCTTAGGAACTTGAATTGACTGCCTTATCACTCATGATACATCGAACAAAAAATTTCGGGGAGATTTCATGGACATATGTAAATCCTTGGTTTACCAAGGTGGTATATTACAGTTCACGGTGAATTGGTAATTCTTATCTACATAGTTACCCCTTTGTTTTATTTTGTGTCTTTAATTTCTAAGATCAATTAATTAACCATGGAACAACATCATCACCATGGAACAACTTCTTGGTGGATCTTAGGTTGAAACTAATGTCACCAGTTCCTGAGTCTACCAATCAAGGGAACCCGTCTGAAAGGAATCTTGGTCCTTTTGCTCCTTATATGACAACGTTGTCCCTTCCTAGATTTACCATTGGTCTTCTAGTTTGGTTGTTTTCAATCCCTATGGTTCCAAATGTATAAACTCCTCAACCAATTTCTCCTCCACCTGAACAACATCAACCTCATGTTGATCCTAAATTTGACCCTTTTCCTGCTTCACCTGTTGTTTCTTCATTCATTTCTTCCTCCTCTCTGTTATGAAACCAACTCAAGAAAAAGATAGAAAAGATAGATCAGCACCTTAGAATTCAACCTCTTTGAGGGGGTAACCTCCTTTACATTACATAAATGAATAGTTATTGGGTGATACAAATGAAAAGACCTCCTTTATATATAGGAGTCTAAGGGGTCATAACATAATCAAAGCCGACATAACAATAATAATGTAAGGGCACAATAATAACAATAGTGGGCTTCTACGGGGCACAATAGTAACAATATGGACACTACATGGGTACATCAATATAATAAGTGGGTTGTACAAATAACAATAAGGGGTTACAATAGTAGTATAGGGGCCTAACACGCCCCTCTCCTTCAAAAAGTGTTGTCCTCAACGCTTGAGTAGTTCTTGATGCTTCTGTATAAAATTCCTATCTTCCCATGTGGAATCTTCAGCAGGTAAGTTCTTCCACTTGATGAGATACTCTGAAATTGATCAATTTTGTAGCTGTCGGGTTCTTGTTTTTGTGACTACTCCAGGTTCCAATATGATTTTCCCTTCCTCTTCAATTTCTGGCAATATTGTTTGAATTGGGATCTTTTGCAACTTTTGAATAAGTGGTCATACTTCTTCATCCTTCTTCCATTCATCCCTTGCTTCGTTTATCCAATCTGGTTGGATAATAGAAATAGCACAAAACAATGCTTCTACATCATCATCCTTTCTTGAGAGTGCATCTACAACAAAATTTTGCTTCCATTTTCTGTAGATGATGTCAAAGTCATAACCCAACATATTTGTGACACATTTTTTCTATTCTTGTAAAGATAGTAGTTGTTCTAGAAAGTATTTAAGACTATCATGATCCATTTTTACCTTGAAGAGTCTTCCCATTCAGTAAGGTCGCCATTTTTTAAGTGCATGTAGTATTTCCAACATTTCCTTCTCATAAATAGCTTGCTTTAGATGTAGCAGTAAAAAAACCCAATCACCTACATCAAGACATTTTTCACTACGATGTTGATCTACTTGTTGTTTTGTTTGATTTTGCACCGAAGTGGCATTATCCTTTAAAAGTTGGAGAACTTGTTGTTGATTCTCGATGTGATCTTTCACTGCTTGAACCTTTTTCTTCTTGATATGTCCTTCTATCTCTAGAGTTTGAGGAGTGGTAATTTCTTCCAATCCTTTAGAAGATATGGTCGGATTCATTTCTTGATGCTTGATGTTATCTTTCACTTCTTGAACATTTTTCTTCTTGATATGTCCTTCTATCTTGAGAGTTTGAGGAGTGGTAATTCTTGCCAATGCTTTACAAGATATGGTCTAATTCATTTCTTCTTTCTCTGGGGTGGGGTCCTGGC
>APFE030392568.1:10175-23912 GCA_000404065.3 Pinus taeda | reverse complement strand
AGTGGTAATTTCTTCCAATCCTTTACAAGATATGGTCAGATTCATTTCTTCTTTCTCGATGTGATCTTTCACTTCTTGCACCTTTTTCTTCTTGATATATCCTTCTATCTTGAGAGTTTGAGGAGTGGTAATTCTTGCCAATGCTTTACAGGATATGGTCTTATTCATTTCTTATTACTCTGGAGTGGGGTCCTGGCGTATATCCTCTTCTTTTGATATTTCTTGATCGTTTTCTTCCTCCTCTTCATATTCTATGTAAAATAATTTCTCCTCAGCACACTTATGACCTTTAGTGCATTTGTTATCATAATTGTAAGAAAGCCTTTTTTCTCTTTTCTCTTCCAATTGTTGTGGTGTAACCCTTGTAGGTTGTGGAAGGCTCGGAGAAACAACACTTCCATCTTTATAGTTGTGAGGGGTGTGCTTCCTAGTTTCCATAATTTTTCTTTCCACTATGTCACAAAGCCCTTTTACTCTTTCCAATTGTTGTGGTGTTGCTCTAAAGAAGGCGTTGCTCTTTGTATCCTCATAATGTGCTATCATTTCCTCCATGAAAATTTACCACATAATAAGTTGTTTACGAGAACAAAGCCCTTCATACCATAAAAATTGATCTGGTTCTAAATATGAAGATGCAATACATAACTTTTGTAACAATGGTACACCATGTAGATCAAAATGTTGCTCCATCTGAAGTATCCAATTTACCAAATCCTTGCCATCAAACTTCCTCTTCTTGCTTTTTCTTGATTTTAGGAGCTCGATCTTGAAACGACTATAACTCTATACTTTCGAATCTTTAAGTTCTAAAATTTCAATCTGTAGTAGCCCTCTGCATCCTCTTTCCAATGCCACCATTCTGACCCAAATTGGATTCTCCAAGGAAGAGTTATGTGAAATCTCCCACAGTGACCTGATTATAGACTAGTTCAGTAGTGCAAACTTGTACGACGTGCTACAAGTCACTGTTTCAACCTTTGGCTCTAAAAAATATATAAAAGAAACTACAGTCTGTCCTCTTTTTGTACCTTCTTACGAAATTTCAATAGGATGCTCATAGGGAAAGTTATGAAAATTTTCCCCAAGTCACTTGTTTGGAATGTAATTCAGGAGTTTGCAAAATGACCAACTTCCTCAGATCGTATCTCCGCAATTATCGCACGAAAAGCTCTGAAATTCGGATCCAAGTTTTAGCGCAATTTCTTCTCAAATGGGTTTTCTTTTAGCTTTTGAAACATCACAGAAAAAAAGTTATAGTGAAAATGCCATGATGACCTATTTGGAGCAGCGAAACCCTAGAATCTAAAGCTCTGATACCAAATGTTATGAAACCAGCTCAAGAAAAAGATAGAAATGATAGATCAACGCCTTAGAATTCAGCCTCTTCAAGGGGGCAACCTCCTTTAGATTACATAAATGAACAATTCTTGGATGATACAAATGAAAAGACCTCCTTTCTATATATAGGAGTCCTAAGGGTTCATAACATAATCAGAGCCGACATAACAATAATAATGTAAGGGCACAATAATAACAATAGTGGGCTTGTATGGGGCACAATAGTAACAATATGGGCACTACATGGGTACATCAATATAATAAGTGGGTTGTACTAATAACAATAAGAGGTTATAGTAGTAGTATAGGGGCCTAACACTCTCTTGGTGAAAGTATTGATTCTAGTAACCAAGAAGCTAAGAAGAAGAAGAAATGAATGAAGAAGAAGAAGAAAAATAAGTAGGGGGAGAACCAAGAAGCCATTTCTACCAGTGCAATTAGTAAGGAAAAACATTCTAATGAACCTCACAGTGTTAAATTCCCTTGAAATTTATGTAAGGGTGACTACCTTCTTAGAGATTGTTCTGGTATTCCCAAGGTATAAGAAGTGTGGTCCATAGGCTCACATCAATCTTTTTTGTCATCTTTTGGACATCATGTTGGTGGCAAACCATTAACTAGTGTTAGTAAGGTCTAAGGGAAAAAGGGTAAAGTTAAGCTTCCATGTAGGTAATGTGAAGGGACCCATCCTATTTACCTTTTTACTTATATGGATAAAACTTAAAAATTGTTGAAAAACCTTACAGCTTCTCAGCCACGAATTTTGTCTGGCTACCAGAATCTTTCCCCCAATCCTCCAATAGTTGATGAAGTGATTTATTAGAATCTGAATACAATCAATCCCTCTCTCTTTGAACGTGAATCCCATGAGTTTGTTCTCAACCAACAATTGGTTGATAAAATGGTTGAATCGATTCCACCTTCTATTCATTATACTTTTCCCGTACAGAGTGAGTATCATACTACTCAGGTTCTTCTCATTTCGTCAACTGCCAATGAACTGGGGGGAAATCCTCCCATTCTAATGGCTTAGGGGGGATAATCCTCACATTCCCATGGCACGGGGGGGGGGGGGGTAAATCCTCTTATTCCCATAACACAAGGGAGAAATTAGCTCATTCCCATAACACAATGGGGAAGTTCTTCCATTCCCATAGTACCCCTTCCAAGTAGTATGGTCACTTCATTTGATTGGAGTTAACTAGGAGGATATCGTCTTCCTCCTTACATGCCCTTCCAGATCATAGTACAAGATTATAATATGGACTGTTAGCATTATGATTCGAGTATTGTCCTTGATGGCAACTCACTCAAAGGTATGATACAGGTGATGGCAACTCACTCAGAGGACAGATCATAGTGCAGCAGGTAAAGAGAGAGATATACGCAGGCTGACCGTGATGAAAGTGTGTAAATACATGGTTTATCTGAGCAAAAGGTGCGTACATGTACACACGCAGGTTCACAGAATGAAAGGCGTGTACATGTTGGAAACCATGGTTTTGGTCCATGGTATTTGGTTCGAAATGACAACCCCAGGTATTGGGTCCAAGGTATTGGTCCTACATGGTTTTGGACCATGGTATTGAGAGAAGCCTAAACCTATATAAGGAGAAGTTCATTAGGCCAAGAGGTGGAGCAAGAGTGAGCAAGTGATGAACATCTGATAAAGTGTGAGATCTAGATGTTGGTTATGAGTTGGTGATGCCTTGCTTGATCTGAACCATGGAGGCACTCATGTGAAGGATGATGAACGATGGATTGGGATCTTAAGGCTTGGAATGATTATCATTATATGGCTTGATTATGGATAGACTAGATCTATTGACACATGTTTATTGTATGAATGTTATGATCTGGGTATGACTAATGTTTGGAACAGATGCAATGTTATGAGTTAGAATTTGCAGATATGTACGTGGGTTGTCTTTGGTAAAAGTGCATATATATGCAGGTTGGGTTCGTCCAAGTAGCGTATACAGTATGAAGTATGATATTTGAAGTTGCTATTGGATCTGGGTGTTGTTGCAGAGTTATGTAGTCTATTCTGTGTTCTGGTGACTGTGTCGTTGACAGGGTTTCAGTATTGGGTGATTCAGAAATTGAAGATGCAAGCTGTAATGCAATGGTGATTGTTATATGGATCGAGTATGAAAATTCATGAAACGTGGTCCCTGGGTGATTGTAGACGGGCACCTACGTAATGGTAAACATATTGGCCAATACAAGAGCCAGGGGGTTGTAGCTCCCTTCCAGGAGCAGCTGGAAAACGAGTGAGGTAGGCTAGCGCCTACGTACTAGTAAATGGAATGGCTAGTACAAAAGCTAAGAAGGTTGTTGCCTTCTGCAGGTAGAAGCCTGCGTACTAGTAAAGGACTGCACCAGTACATTGTAAAAGAAGTTTCTTATTAAAGGAAGATAGAAACAAATTGCAACAGGTGGTTTTCACTCACAGTTGGTTTCCATCTTATATCATGGTGTTCATGTGTGCTCTTTATGTGTGATGATCTATTCTATTTACTGTTCATTTGGTTAATAATGTTCTGATGCATTCACTGAAGATGAACTAACTAAATCATAAAGGTTACTGGATGTACGCTAGTTGCTTTTAACACAGTCACGTATATATGCGGATATCCTTAACTGAAGTAGTGTATATGAGTCTGAGTATGAAAATGAAAAAGTATCTGATTTGATAATACTGATTCACCCCCCCCTCTCAGTATTATTTCCAACAATTGGTATCAGAGCAGGTCCTTTGGTACAAGCTTGATCGCTTGAAGGAGATCCGTAGAACAATGGGAAAGAAAGCGCGTCAAAAGAAGAAGACAGATCAAAGGAACAATGACAGACTATCGGTGAGTGGAAGCAAGTATTTAGATCCCGAATCACCTCAAATTGAAGATGGACAAGCAAATGAAGCATCAGATAAAATCATAGATCAAGAAGATCTACCTAGCAATAGGGAGAGTGCTCTCAAAGAAGAAATTATCAACTTAAAAGCTCAGTTGGAATGTTCTTTCAGAGTTCGTCAAATGCTGCAGGTGTTGAATGAAGAATGAGAAAATAAGATTCTAAAACTAAGGAAACAAGTGGAAGAAGGAAGAAAGTCTGAAGAAACTTTGAAGAAGCAATGTATGGAAAAGGAAGAACAACATCAGGTTGAGGTAAATATCTTGAAAAGTAAATTAGAAGAAAAGGATAAACTATTGCGATTTCAAGATAGTACTAAGATTTTGGATGATATTCTTAGTAGTCAATGGTCTCCTGCTATCAAAACTGGCCTTGGTTTTCATGAATCTATTGAAGGTGAGACAAGGAACTCTAATGCAAAATCTGAAATCCCCAACAAGAAGTTGAGAGGTCAATCCCATCAGCAACCAAGGAAAGAAATTCCTCAAAGAAAATCTCTTGCTCCTAATTATGGAAGTGATAGATGATTATTTCCTTCGATGAATAATGTTGAATGTTATGTATGTCATAATCATGGACATGTTGCAGCTAGATGCAGAAGTAGAATGGTTCAAGACCATCACACAGAAAGATCTTCACGTTCCAGGTACTTCAGAGGATATTGTTTTTCTAGCAATATGTTTGGTCACAAAGCTGTTGATTGCTATAGAAGGAATAAGAAACATATAAGATATTATACATGTAACAAGCTTGGACACATAGCAAAGGAATGCAGGAGAATATTTTGGGCACCATACCAAAAGGAGAAAACATCATCATAGATGAAGATATGGAAGAGAAAGGAAGTACAGCCAGAAAGAGGTAATATAGCAGAGTACACAGACACGACAGACCTAGAAGAAGATGAAAATGTGGAACCTCTTTGTTCTAAATCTCATACGTGTGTTTCATGAAGACAAGTCGCATATGTACGCGAGTTAGATGCTACATAGTCGCGTATATGATGTTCTGAAAGAAAGTAGCAGTACAGAAGTCTGATATGGTTCAGTCACTATTTGATGATAGCATGGCACATGTTAAAGGGGATAGTATACTTAAATAATGCATTGTTGATATTTTTGATGAGAAGTCTTTGGTGATGATGCTTATGTAGCTAAATGATACATCTTGCTACTTATTGTTGGTTGGTCAAAAGAATGGTATTGCAGGTTACAGGTCTGGATGCTAATGACAGATGCTTATGGTACAGATCATATATGGTAGATGTTGGTCTTAATTAGATTGATGGATCTTTGTTTTATTACCCCACTGTGCATGGGATGGATGATGTAATGGTTCTTGTTGTTGAGTCATGTATATGTACTTGGTTGTCATATGTAAACAATTGGTATATCCCCACTTAGTTGGATGGATGAGTTTAAAATTCCCACTTGGTTGGGAGAATGATGTATGTATAGAGTCATGTTATGCTTTTGTAGACCTTCCATGTGCTCAGGGGGGGCATGGATAGATTGGTACATCTTGGCATATGCAAAAGGGGAGCTCAGTCAGAGATTTCAACAGATACTTAGGGGGAGTATGGACAGCAGATGGAGATCAAAGAAGAGAATATCTTGGTTCGCCCTTTGCCCTTGATGTCAAAGGGGAAGAGTGACTTGGTGTGGTTGTTGCCATCAAGTGCAAAGGGGGAGATTGTTGGCATTATGATTCAAGTCTTGTCCTTGATGGCAACTCACTCAGAGGACAGATCATAGTGCAACAGGTAAAGAGAGAGATATAACCAGGTTGACCGTGATGAAAGTGCGTACATACGCGGGTTATCTAAGAAAAAGGCGTGTACACATACACACACAGGTTCACAGAAGGAAAGGTGTGTACATGTCGGAAACCATTGTTTTGGTCCGTGGTATTTGGTCCATGGTATTTGGTTCGAAATAACGACCCCATGTATTGGGTCCAAGGTATTGGTTCTACATGGTTTTGGACCATGGTATTGAGAGAATCCTAAACCTATATAAGGAGAAGTTCATTAGGTCAAGAGGTGGAGCAAGAGTGAGAAAGTGATGAACATCTGATAAAGTGTGAGATCTAGATGCTGGTTATGAGTTGGTGATGCCTTGCTTGATCTGAACCAAGGAGGCACTCATGTGAAGGATGATGAACGATGGATTGGGATCTTAAGTCTTGGAATGATTATGATTATATGGTTTGATTATGGATATACTAGATCTATTGACACATGTTTATTGTATGAATGTTATGATCTGGGTATGACTAATGTTTGGAATAGTTGCAATGTTATGAGTAAATATTTGCAGATATATACGCGGGTTGGCTTTGGTAAAAGTGCATATGTACGTGGGTTTGGTTCATCATAGTAGCGTATACATTATATGTGAAGTTGTAGTTGGATCTAGGTATTGTGATAGACTTCTGTTGTCTGTTCTATGTTCTGGTGACTCTATTATTGACAGGTTTTCAGTGTTTCAGTATTGGGTGGTTCAGAGAGTGGTGATTCAGATTATGATGTTGTGCTTCATGGATCCAGTATGAAAATGTATGAAACATGGTCCCTGGATGATCATAGGCTGGCACCTACGTACTGGTAAACATATTGGCAGTATAAGAGCCAAGGGGTTGTAGCTCCCTTCCAGGAACAGCTGGAAAACGAGTGAAGGTTGGAGCCTTCAATAGGCCAACACCTACGTACTAGTAAATGGAATGGCTAGTACAAGAGCTAAGAAGGTTGTAGCCTTTTGCAGGTAGAAGCCTACGTACTGGTAAAGGACTACACTAATACATTGTAAAAGAAGTTTCTTATTAAAGGAAGATAGAAACAAATTGCAGCAGGTGGTTTTCACCCACATTGGGTTTCCACCTTATATCATGGTGTTCATGTGTGATCTTTATGTGTGATGATCTATTCTGTTTACTGTTCATATGGTTAATAATGTTCTAATGCATTCACTGAAGATGAACTAACTAAATCATAAAGGTTACTGGATGTACGCTAGTTGCTTTTAACACAGTCGTGTATATACACGGATATCCTTAACTGAAGTAGCGTATATGAATCTGAGTATGAAAATGAAAAAGTATCTGATTTGCTAATATTGATTCACACCGCCCCCTCTCAGTATTATTTCCAGTAGTATCTTTCCCCTAATCCTCCAATAGTTGATGAAGTGATTTATTAGAATCTGAATACAATCAATCCCTCTCTCTCTTAACGTGAATCCCATGAGTTTGTTCTCAACCAACAATTGGTTGATAAAATGGTTGAATCGATTCCACCTTCTATTCATTATACTTTTCCCATAGAGAGTGAGTATCATACCACTTAGGTTCTTCTCATTTCGTCAACTGCTAATGAACTGGGGGGAAATCCTCCCATTCTAATGGCTTAGGGGGGATAATCCTCACATTCCCATGGCACGGGGGGGGTGGGGGGGGGGGGGGTAAATCCTCTTATTCCCACAATACAAGGGAGAAATTATCTCATTCCCATAACACAATGGGAAAGTTCTACCATTCCCATAGTACCCCTTCCAAGTAGTATGGTCACTTCATTTGATTGGAGTTAACTGGGAGGATATCGTCTTCCTCCATACATGCCCTTCCAGATCATAGTACAATATTATAATATGGACATACCTGGAACAATCATATATGAAGGTGTGTCTATTCGTATTCTATTCTCAACTTCTTGGTAAGATTTTGGTTCTTTGCAACTTTTGCCCATTACCAAAAAAATTTTTGCTTTTAACAAAGAAACCAATCAACTGTTAGGGATCCTTCCTCAATTGCCTATTAATTTTGGATGAAATACTATCTATATTGATGTGATGGTAATCCAAGACCCTTTGGATTTTAATTTACTCATTGGGCATGAATATTTTTATGCCATGGAAGCTCTTGTCTCTTCACTCGTTTGTGTGATGTGTTTCTTGCATGAAGGAAGAATCATGACCATTAACCAAATTTCATTTGTTGGTCCTAATTTCACTCCAAATCAAGCAACTTCCCTAAATGGTCGTTATATGAAAGTGGTATCTGTCCTTCCGCAAGTTAATTATGTCACAACCTGTTCCATGCTAATGTCTATTGATGATCCAGTAGGCAAACTGACGAATCATTTACTAGTGCCATTAGAACTTGATCTTTCCATTAAATATCTTGATGTGTATCCCTTCCATAAAAAAATTCCTCCTTTTGATGAGAACCTCTTGGAAGCCATGGCCTCCTAGAGGTCATGATCAAAGCATCATGATTGGAGTTCCTTTTCTTGTGTCAAGCTCATTAAAAATGAAAACAAGGTTCCTAAGCAGGGTTCCTTTTCTTGTGTCAAGGTCATTAAAAAATGAAACAAAGTCTATGAGCATAGTTATTTTCATGTGTCAAGATCATTAAAAAGATGAAATAGATCCCCTTACAATTTGAGTCTTTGATTAGATCTTGTAAATTCGTAGTCAAGTCTTTCACTTGGTTTTGTAAATGAACCTTCATTCTGTTGGCATTATGAGATAAGTGTTGTCCTTGAAGGCAAAACCACACAGATGACAAATCATTGTGCAGAGGGTCAAAAGCAAGGATCAGTCTACAAGAATGAAGAGAATATAAATATACGCAGGTTCATTGTGACAAAGCCGCGTATACACGCGGGTTAGGAATTACCAAGTCGCGTATGCGTATGCACGTTCATTCATGCAAAGAAAAGCGCGTATATGTTGGAAAAATTACCTTTGGTCCATCGTGGTTAGTCCTTGGAACTTGAACCTATGGTTTTGGACCATGGTACCTCGTCAGATGTGTTGATCCCTAGTATTGGATGCATGGTATTGGCTTGTCATGGTTTTGGACCATGGTATTGAGCAAGACCTAAGACTATAAAAGGAGAAGAAGATCATTAGGCAGATGTGAGAGAAAATCTTGAATATCTGATGAAGGATGAGATCCAGTATGCAAGTTATGGGTTGCTTGATCTAAGCTAAGGAGGGACCTCACAAGTTTATGGAGAACAAGATCTAAGGATAGATCGGGATCAAATGGTTTGAAATGAAATATCTCTATATGATTAATTATGTTTATTCTAGATCTGTATACTGACACATGTAATGATCTGAACTGGGTATCTTAAGTTTGAAATCGCTGCAAGTCATGATTGAATATTTATAAATCTATACTCGGGTTGGCCTTGGTAAAAGCGCGTATGTACGCAGGTTGGGTTTGTCCAAGTAGCGTATGCACTTTAAATGCATGATTTTGATGATACAGTTGGTTCTGAATAGTGTTGCAGAGTTCAGGGTTCTGCTCTGTGTTCTGGTGACTGCTTTTTGTTGACAGGGTTCAGTGATTCAGCATTAGGAGATTCAGAGATTGATAATGCTAGTGTTGATTGTTTGTGAGCTTCAATGATATTGATGGGACCAGTATGAAAATGTGATGAAACGTGGCCTTCAGGTTATAGAGTTGTGTTTCAGTGTATCAAGTCTAAAAATTTATGAAACGTGGCCTTCAGGTTATAGAGTTGTGTTTCAGTGTATCAAGTCTAAAAATTTATGAAACGTGGTACCTGGAGGAGAGAAGATTGTAGGTCGGCGCCTACGTACTAGTATCTTAGCTAGTACAAGAACTATGGGGGTTGTAGCTCCCTTCTAGGAGAAGACGTACGGAGAACGAGAGAGGGTTGTAGCTCTCTGCAGGTTGCAGCCTGCGTACTGGTAAAGGACTACACCAGTACATTGTAAAAGAAGTTTCTTATTAAAGGAAGATAGAAACAAATTGCAGCAGGTGGTTTTCACCCACATTGGGTTTTGACCTTATATCATGGTGTTCATGTGTGCTTCTTGTGTGTGATGATATGTTCTGTTTATTGCTTCTGTTTACTGTTCATATGGTCAATGAAGTTCTGATGCATTATCTAAAGATCAACATGTAATGGATTATCTGACTTAGAAATAATCTGGATATACGCTAGTTTCTTTAGACACAGTCGCGTATACACGCAAATATCCTTAACTGAATTAGCGTATATGAATCTGAGTAAGAAAATGAAAAAGTTTTACTGATCTGATAATACTGATTCAGCCCCCCTCTCAGTATTATTTCCAACAATTGGTATCAGAGTAGGTCCTTTGGTAGAAGCTTGATCGCTTGAAGGAGATCCGTGGTATGATGGGAAAGAAGCTTAAGAAGAAGGCACCGAAGAAGAAGAAGACATCTCAGAAGAACTGTGACAGTGGGAGAATTGATTGGGGATTAGGTATGAGAAGCTCTTCAGATTCAGAATCAGATGAAGATGAACTATCAGGTATGAATGTGCTATCCTCTGATGTTCCATCTATCTTTCCATATGGAAGAGAAGATAGTGATAGTGAAACAACTGAACTTGCTCTTATGGGTGAACAAGAGAGATATCAAATAGAGGCAGAATTTAAAAGGCTTTCAGACATAATCAAAGATCAACAAGATATTTTGAACAAAAGGGAATGTGAAACAACTGAACTTGCTCTTATGGGTGAACAAGAGAGATATCAAATAGAGGCAGAATTTAAAAAGCTTTCAGACACAATCAAAGATCAACAAGATCTATTGAACAAAAGGGAATGCGACTTCAAAGAAGAAACTACCAAATTGAAAGCCAACCTGAAGTTATTCACGGACAAATATCTAAAGTTGCTACTTGACAAAACAGAGGAAGAAAGCAAGATAAGGAAGTCCTACAAGGACAAACTTCAAAAGATGCATGATGAAGTAACATCTCTAAGAAAAGAAGTCAATGAAAAAAACACAACAATCAAGAATCTCAAAGATAGATCCAGTGGTTATCAAAGTCTTGAAGCTACAACCCTCTCACTACAAGAAGAACTTGAAGAAGCCAAAAGGAAGAATAAAGATCTACTCCAAACTATTGAAAAACAGGAATCACAGCTGGAATGTGCCTCCAGAGTTCGTCAAATGCTGCAGAATGTAAATGAAGAACAAGAAAAGGAGATAATCAATCTAAGACAACAAGTGGAAGAAGGAAGAAAGTCAGAAGAAATTTTGAAAAAGCAATGTCTTGAAAAGGAAGAGCAACATCAAGTTGAGGTAGAGATCTTGAAAGGTAAATTAGAAGAAAAGGATAAACTATTACGATTTCAAGATAGTACTAAAGTCTTGGATGATATCCTTAGTAGTCAAAGGTCTCCTGCTATCAAGACTGGACTTGGTTTTCGTGAATCGGATGAAGGTGAATCTAGTTCACAAACTGAAGCAAGGAACTCTCAAGAAAAATCTAAAATGATCAACAAGGAAATAAGAAGTCAAATCCATCAGCAATCAAGGAAAGAAATTCCTCAAAGAAAATCTTTTACTCCTCCTATGAATAATGTTGAATGTTATGTATGTCATAATATTGGACATGTTGCAGCTAGATGCAGAAGAAGAAGGGTTCGAGACCATCATGCTCAAAAATCATCACATTCAAGTTACTTTAACAGATATTGTTTTTCTTGCAATATGTATGGTCACAAAGCTACTGATTGCTACAGAAGGAATATGAAACATGTAAGATGCTATGCATGTAACAAGTTTGGACATAGAGCAAAAGATTACAAGGAACAAAGTTCATGATAAGAAGAAATCATCAACATGCTTGAAGGTATGGAAGAAGAAGGAAGTTCAGTCAGAAAGATGTGGCATAGCACAGGATTCTCAGCACAACACAGTCATAACTGACTCAGGGGGAGCTGAAAGTGTTAATCTTCAGTGCCCTAAATCTCATACGCAAGTTTCATAAATGAAAGTTGCGTATATACGCGAATTATACACTGCAAAGTCGCGTATATGTCAAGAAGTGGGGATAGGCTCAGAAAAAGGGTCTGATATGATCCAGTCCATTATTTGCTCTATCTGTTAATAGTTACAGTCTGTTGAGGATGTGTGGAAATGTCTTGATACGTGTAAGAGGTTTAGAAGTGTTTTGATCCTAACTTGATGATGATGTCTTGATGCTTATTTCTGATATATGCATGATCATATCTAACAGTAAACAGATGGCACAGGTTGAGGGGGAGCATATGCCTTTGATAATGGATTGTTGGCATTATGGTTAGTAATCCTTATTGATGATACTTATATGGCTAAATGATATATCTTGCTATATTATGAGTTTTCTTGGTTGATGTTCAGAATCATAATTGTGGATTGATGGTGCATATATAATGCTTACATGATATGGAGAAGTACAAAGCTTGAATACACAACGTCATTACTTGATGATGAAGTCTCTCATATGCTGCTGTCATCACATGCATGAAGATCATATAATAAAGTTATGATGCAGGATTCATATGGTACTTGGTGATCATGTGGATGAGGATTGTTGATGTTGATGATATAAAGAAGCCTTGACAAGTGATCTTGTGCTCAAGATACATAGTGTTGGATACATGCATGATTACTCAAAGTTGCGTTGTTGGAGACATGAGATTGTTATATGATAGGTTGATTCTCACATATGTTGATTGGTGGTTATGAGATGAGGGATATTCCCATATAATGTTACATGGATGGTCATGCAGATCTTGATAATGATGACTATGGTGTTTTTCACATATGATATAATGTGAATGATGTATGATGCTGAATTGATTTCTATATGCAAACATACCTTGGTACAGGACATTTGCAGGTTGCTATACGCGAGTTTAATAAGGAGTATCCGCGTATATACACCTGTTTCTATGGATACAGTTGTGTATATGGTGGTTTGAATGAAATCAGTGAGCCAGGCTCAGGGTGAGAAGAGTCTGATATGGCGATGACAGAGACCATCTGGCACAGCTGCAAGGGGAGTAGATAATCTTCTAATAATGCATTGTTGGCATTATCTTAGAAGCTTTTGGTTCTGGTTCATAGCTGTTATTGATTTCAGGTAGATCAAGTACAGAAGGAGAACAGAAGGAAATCTTGGTTGTTGATCTGAATGGTGATTGACAGTTGCTGCTGCTATCAGTTGTTGGTGACTTTCATAAGTCTTGTTTTAAATGTGTCATCTCTATGTCATGTATCTTCTTCTTATATGGTATCAAGGTCATGTAATGGCCTATGTTGGTTTCCCCACTATGCCTGGGATGGATGATGGAATGTTCTTGTTCTATCATGTGTAAACTTTTGATGTATCCCCACTTGGTTGGGTAGATGAGTCAAGTCCCACTTGGTTGGGTGATAGGTGTATGTATTGAGTTTTTTTGGTGATAGGAAGGTCTTTTATGATGTATAAGTCCTGGTTCTTCTTGAAGAACATATTTTTACAGATCTTGCCTACAGCTAGGGGGAACATGAACAGCACTATTCAGCAAGAGCAGAGCTTTCAGCATGTAGCATGGACAGATTGGTACACCTTGGCACATACAAAGGGGGAGCTCATTCAAAGACTTCAGCAGGTACTCAGGGGGAGTATGAACAACAGTATGCTTATCTTGGAAAGAGAATATCTTGGTT
>APFE030392550.1:2825-29588 GCA_000404065.3 Pinus taeda | reverse complement strand
TTTTTTATTATTTTTAATTATGGATCCTCAAACTCAGCCTTTGGAAAAATTTCCCTAGGACCTAGGACTTAAGACTCATGAGGGGATTAAAACATTCCCTAACCTGCAAGACACTTTACATCATGACTTTTACAATTTTACATCTCAAGGGGAAAAACCCTTTGACATAGACCCTCATAGACCACCCAGTTCTGCGACCAAACATAATCTAGCAGATTAACACACTAGGATTCTCCTAAGACTCTAATAACAAAATTCATTCCGGCTTTGGGGTCAGGTTGAAGAAAAACTCTGCCGATCATGGATCGGTGAGACGAAAAACCTTCCGGAACGTAGATTATCACTAGAAAATTAGGTCCACCTAGGCAATTTACATACATGACTCAATTCTGCTAAGATTATTTACAATTCAAAATGCAGACTAGGTTTACAACTTAATATGATCAAGGTCGACGATGATTGTCGAATGACACGAACATGTCGATCAAGCGCTATCCTTTTTTGCGAAGAAAAGGGGGTGTACTGCTATGGGTAGTTGACATGCAGCGGTCAACAGGTAGTAGTACATGATGCAACAGTACAGAAGATGTTGGGCAGCAGGCCTAGCATCAGCACTAGGACTGATGCCGGATGATCAAAGTGATGCTCAGTGAAGAGAATTACTAGAGCACAATCCTCGCTAAGAGGGAGTGTTGATTTAGGGTAGCATCGGATGTGCTCTAGCCACAAAAATTGGTGGAGAGACTAAAGCACATGACATATCCAATACCCAAAAATGGTTGGGCAGATTCTAAATAGTTTGGGAGATATTAAAATAATTAATATTTTTAATGGAGTCCCTAAGTCTAAACTTAGGGAAAATAAAATATTAATGTGAATTAATATAAAACTATGTTAGAAGGGTCCAAAAGTCATGGATCAAGCCAGAGTTAATCTTAGCCGTTGATTAGGGACTTAATCTTGGCCGAGTTGATCCAGAATTCGATTTTCTAGGATAGGGCTTGGTGTGGAAATTGAAGGAGTGATTAGAGTTGCAGCTGAGACGCAGTGAATATAGAAGTAGAGAGGAAGAGAGGGTACCGGCAGCATCAGCACAGAAGCCGGGAGAGAGGGACACAGAGCCAACTAGAGGCCATGCAGAGCCAGTCAGGGCCCACGCAGAGGCAGCCAAGAGCTGCGCAATGCCAGAAAGAGCCAGCGTGAGTGACACAGAGGATCTAGAGGCTGACGAAGTGCCTCCAAAGGCTGACGTAGGGCAAGTTGGGGTGATGCTGGCTGATGCTGGGCCAGAGAGGCTGACGGAGTCCCTAGAGGCAGACGCTAGAGATTTCGTGGGGCAGATTGGAACTGAGAGCTGTTGGATTGTTCATCCAGGGTTTTAGCCAGAATATCTGTCTCGGACTGAGAGGCACTACTGCTGAGATCATTCTCTATTGGGTGAGCTGATTTGGCACCTAGATTGTATTTTGAAACTTCTTAATGGTCATGTCCCCTGCATACCTGACCGCTCTGTCTCTGTGTAATGGGTATGGACCCCTGTAAAAGTCACAAAGGCGCAAGTACATTCTTAAAAACTTACTTTGAGTAATTTCTGGAAGCTTCTAGAGGGAATCTTGAGGTGGCAAGTTCGCTCCTTAAAGGTTCATGCATCCCATACCTTAAGGAGCTAACCCCTTGATGTGAGGAGCTTATCCCTTTGAAGGAGGACTCTATCCCTTCAATGTGGACCCGTAGCCTCCTACCTTTGCACTATAAAATGAAGCATTGGGCTAGTTACTGAAGAGATTGAAAGCTGAATATTTTTGAGGTGAAATGCTACTGGAACTTAGTCTTCCTAATTGAGCTTTTGAGAGGAGAGATTACATACCTTTTTTATCTCATTTGGAAGAGAGTGAGGCTTGTCAAAGTAGAGGAGATTTCTGTTTGGACCATGGGAAGAGCTTGTACAACATCAAGGCACCAAAGGTTGTAAAGTTATTCTATTCCAAAGTTAATACAATCAAGTTTATTTTTCTCAATAATCTATGTTTTATAGTTTATTTCATGGATTCCTTGATCACCATGATGAACATGATTTATTATATTAGCTATGCAGGTGTTATTTGATGTGTGCTTGTTTGTGATTATAGGTTCTTAATAGGAAACTCTTTCGGATGATTGGAGCATGGCTACCACAAACTAGCGTTGGACTTAAGGTAGGGTCTAAACACCTCTTTAATTTTTATTAATGAATCGCAATATGTTTAGAGAAAGATAGATTTGCTTGTTCTGCTTGTTGCTAGATATCTGTTGATACTAGGGAGATCGGCCTAGTCCGAAAGATCGATTTATTCGACCAACAAGAACCATTCATGACGGGCCTTTTCAATCCAATCTGGTATGGGTAGAGACAGGGATAAAAGGGTGCCCTCATCCTCAAACTGGCGCAATAAGGCATCGACCACTACATTTTCATGTCCCTTCTTGGAAATTATCTCATAATCATATCCCAATATTTTTGTGAGCCATTTAATTTGTTGCAGTGACGATAGGCATTGCTAAAGGAAATATTTTAGGATATGATGGTCAATGTGGATTTGGAAACGATGTCCCAATAAGTATGGTCACTAAGTGTCTACTGCATGTAAGATGACCTTCATTTCTTTCTCATATGTAGATTGACTCAGATACTTTCCACTGAGTTTTTGACTCGTGAAAGCCAATGGCCTACCTTCCTGCATTAATACTGCGACAATTCCCATTCTTGAAGTATCACATTCAATCATAAAAGATTTTGTAAAGTTGGTAGGGACAATACTAGAGTGGATCACATGGCCTGTTTGAGAGCCAAAAAGGCCTGTTGAGCTGCGTCAGTCCAACGAAATGAATTTTTCTTAAGAAGATTTGTGAGGGGCCAAGCAATGTGTCCATAATTGTAAACAAATGTGTCACAAATACTCTACTTCTTCCATACCAAAGGAACACTTGGATAATTTGACAAATAGTTTATCATCTTGGAGTAGTTGCAATACCTGGTCAATAGGCTAAAAGTGAGTGTCCCATGTTATGTTGTAGATAAGAATGTCATCAAAAAAGACCAGGACGGATTTTCTAAGATACGGTTTCAGAAGGTGCTTCATGTTAGTTTCTGTAGCATTGGATGTGTTCTAGATACGAAACTTAGTGGAGAGGCTAGAATACATGAGATCTCCAAAACCCAAAAACAATTTTTGGAAATTCCACCTAGAGATGACTTAATTAGATTATTAGCCTATTTTTTCATGTTTCCTAAGTCTAAACTTAGGAAAATTGGTTAATTAATCAGAATTAATTAAGTCAAGATGAGTATAGTCTAGAAACTCAAATGGATCGACTTCAAGATGATCCTAGCCCTTGATTAAGTTTTAATCTTGGACGTTGGTGCTCAAATAGAGAAGACACACCAATAGTTCGATTTCCTTGGCAGATCGATTTCCAGAGAGCAACAGTAGTTGTCAGAGAACCAAAGATCGAACCAAAGATAGTGAGGAGCAAGGATAGTGAGGCTGGAGGAAGGTTTCCAAATCTAGCGAGTACATTTGCAGAGAGGCCAAGATTTCTCCATGAGGCTGCGTAGAGGCAACATAGAGCCTCAAGAAGGTAGTTTAATTTGCTAGGAAGGAAGAATTTTTTAGTTCCAGAGGCCGAGAAGAGGTTCCAAAGTGACGGAGTGATGTTTTCCCAACCAACAACAAGCAGGACAATTTGATTAGCAGTGAGTTTGAGCAACAAGCAGAGCAGGCAACTTCAGCTAGATCTAGGGCTTGTGCAAGCCCAATTCGATAACTTGCTTTTCAGAGGCAGTCCAGTGCCAAAATTGCCGAGATTGAGGATAAATTTCCCTCTAGTATTTTTTCCAATATTTTCTCTGTAGGATAGCCAGATTTCAGCATCTACATTATTATACTCAGAATTTCTCGTTATTGCATAATATTAAAAACCCTCAATTGTTGCACCGGTTTTCCCAAGTTGGGTTTTTTTGGGGACATTTGTCCAAAAATATCTGTGTAAATTTTATGTGTGTGTGTGCTAGATTTTCTCAGTTTCCAACACTATTTTCTTCCGCAGTTTTATCAGTGAAAATCATAGTGTGAATATTTTGGTATTTTCCATAGCAGACAACAAATAAATTGTTAAATAAATTAACAATTAGAAAATAATTTCCAGTTGTTGTGATATATGAAATTTTCACATGGTATCAGAGCGTGAGTGATTAGCCAGGAAGATCCAAAGCAGAGAAGGGAATTTCACTGCTCAAAGGGAGCAACAGACCGAAATTCCTAGAGGTTGCATAGTCCATTGCCAGGTAGGTCTAGTTGCTTGGGCAAGTTTGATTTTTTAGTGAAAATTGGCAGAAAAAATCGACTTTCCATATTGAGTGATTCCAGCAGGCAGAGGGAGTAGCAGCAACTCAAATTTTCATTGAGCATATTTTAGGTTGGACACAAAGAGTTTTGCAGCGGGTTGCGGTTGCAGAATCAATGCCTGGTGGAAGACAAAAGAACACACAACATAGGGAAAATTTCTCTCAGAGGTTTTCTAGCCAAGAGATCCAATTTTTTTGTTGCAGATTGTGTTAATTTTTATAGCATCGGATGTGTTCTAGCCACGAAATTTGGTGGAGAGGGTAGAATACATGAGATCTCCAAAACCCATAAATCCTTTCTGGAAATTTCACCTAGAAGTGTCTCAATTAGATTACTAACCGTTTTTTAAATATTTCATAAGTATAAACTTAGGGAATGTGGTTAATTAATCAATATTAATTGAGATAAGGCGAGAATAGTCTAGAAACTCATATGGATCGATCCATAGATGGCCCTAGCCATCGATTATGTTTTAATCTTGGCCATTGGTGCTCCAATAGTGGATTATAAGAGGAGGTCGATGTGGTGATGGAGAAAACACTTGTGAGGTCCGATTTCTAAGCACATCGATTTCCAGAGTAGCAACAGTGAGTTGCTGGAGAGAGAGCTAGAGATCGAAGTAGTGAGAGAGGGGCAGAGACAGTGAGGCTAGAGGAGGCATTCCAGATCTAGCGAGTGCATTTACAGAAAGGTAGAACAACCACGAAGAGGCTGATGTAGGGGCAGCACAATAGCCTCTAGAGACAAGAACGATTTGCTGAGAGGGAGAGAAGTTTTCAGTTCCAGAGGCCAGGAAGGAGTCCCAGAGTGCTGGAGAAGGATCTCTCTAGCCGGAAGAAGGCATAACGACTTCACCAGAGACATGTCTGAGGCTGGACGTATAGCAGGTTGCGCCAAGCAGCATAGAGGCTAACATAAAGGGTTAGAGGGCCGAATTTCTTAAGGCAAGTCGTGTAAGGAGTTTCACTATGGGGTGAGGAAATTTCCTCACTAGACTTTTGCCAGTATTTTTCTATGTAGGATTGCCATATTTCGGCATCTAGTTATACTTAGAATTTCTCATTGCTGCTTAATAATAAAACCCTCAACTGCTGCACCGGTTTTCCCAAGTTGAGTTTTTTCAGGGACTTTTGTCCAAAAATAACTATGTTAATTTTTATGTGTATGTGCTAGCATTTCTTCCAGCGTTTATTCTTTCGCAGTTTTATTTGGGTAGATTGCAGTGTGATTTATTCAGTATTTTTCATAGCAAACAACAAATAAATTATTAAATTAAATTAACAATTAGGAGAATAATTTCCAGTCGTTGTTATGGGATTCTGTTTTGGAATTTTCACTTGGTATTAGAGCGTATGTGATCAGCCGGGGAGCTCAGCAACGAAGAAGAGAATTTTGCTGCTCAAAGGGAGCAGCAGGGTGAAATTCTTGAAGCAACGTAGTTCCTTAATAGGCAAGCCAAGTTGTTGGGGCAGTAGTTCAATTTTTAGTTGTAGGGTTGCAGAAAAGTCGATTTGCCTGGGTTAGTAATTCCAGTAGTCAAAGGGAGCAACTATAGCTCAGCTTGTCGCTGAGGAGATTTCTGGTTGGACATAGAGGGGTTTACAGGAGTTTGCAGTTGCAGAATTTGCGTCGGGTGGAAAGTGAAAAGAACACAAGTAGAGGGAAAATTTCTCTCAGGGGATTTTTAGTGTTAGAGATCTAAATTTTTCCAATTGCAGATTGGCAGTTACTATGAGAAGATTTTCTCACTCCATAAGGGAGTGCGAGTATCAAATTCAGCAGCCGAGCAGAGGGAAAGAGGGATATTTTCGAGGTTTATTTCTCTAGTTTTGATTTTCTATATTTTGCAACTCTGCAGGGATGGGCGAATGAGATTGCCAGAGGAGGCTGTGTGAGTTAACCAAAATGCAGATCTAGGAAATAGATTGACTTCCAGTTGTCGAAGGTAGATGCTAGAGGAAGTGTGAGTTGTCTAGTACGATTTGCAAAGAAAGGAAGGGTCCCAGCCAAGGACTAGGCTAGATAGGAGATAGTGGGGCACCAGATCTAGGTGGAGTATGAGACTCCAATGTGCTAGATGGGCAGGGTCCTGCGCAGTTGCAAAAAGAAGATCATTCGTATTAGTTCCATATTGTTGCAGCAGGACCATCACCTTTGCTACAAGAGCCCATAGTATCATAGTAACATATTTAGTGTCAGCTGGTGCTATTAATCATTCAAATGGAAGTTGGAGATCTAGTTGTAGTCAATACCCGGGAGGCAGTTGCAGAGCTAGATGGAGTGACACGGGCAGTTGGAATTGCCTAATTGCAATATGCAGGTGCAGTTCTAGCCAGGAGATTCCCAACCTAGAACTGCGTAGTCTAGTTTCCAGTGTAAGAGATCAGACTTATTATTGCAGGAGTTGCAGCAACAATGCGAAAGCATTACCAAAGTAATAGCAAAGACAATATGAGTAGATCAAATTTTTCTATGTTCGCAAATATACCTCCGAGAGCGAGGTGGGGAGATTTGGTATTGTAGTACTAGAGAACTACAGAGACTGGGCAAGTTCCTTGAGGATTCCACCTCATGGATCATTACCTAGCTACGGGAGCCCACAATATTCAGTAGTAGGATGGATCAGTGGTAGTAGATGTAGCCAATACTAGAGTGATAGTTGCAGACTAGTTGCAGTCAGATGCTAAGGAGCGTAGTGCAGTGTTGACAACAAAGTAGGTGGCTCAGTGCAGAGTTGGCAATAGTGCAAACTCTTTAGTGACAATGTAGATGCTAGTAGAAGTTAGAGACTCGAGAGACAGATGCATCATACTGAACAAAGTTAATTCAGTATTTTGGATGCTTTTTAGTTGCAGATGTTGCAGTGGCAACAAAAACAGATGAGAGGGAGTTGCAATGCAGATGTAGGGTTGGTAGCAGTATAGCAGTGTCATCAACAACACAGATGCAAAGTATATCAGAGTTACGTAGTGGTTGGTGGGAAGTATGGCTATACATTAGCAGGGAGTGCAGCACTAGAACACATTCCTTGCTAAGAGGGAGCGCTATTTTTTGTAGTATCAGATGTGTTCTAGCCACGAAATTTGGTGGAGAGGCTAGAATACATGAGAATCTCAAAACCTAGAAATCATTTATGGAAATTCCACTTAGAAGTGTTTCAATTAGACTACTAACCATTTTTTAAATATTTACTAAGTCTAAACTTAGGGAATATGGTTAATTAATCAATATTAATTAAGATAAGGCGAGAATAGTCTAGAAACTCACACGGATCGATCCAGAGATGATCTTAGTCATCGATTATATTTTAATCTTGGATGCTGGTGCTCGAATAGTTCATTATAAGAGGAGGTTGACGTGGTGATGTAGAAAACACGTGAGGTTTGATTTATGAGCTGATCAATTTCTAAAGTAACAACAGTCAATTGCCAGAGAGAGAGCTAGAGATTGAAGCAGTGAGAGGGGCAAAGATAGTGAGGCTGGAGGAGGTATTCCAGATCCAGTGAGTGCATTTACAGAGAGGCAGAAGAGCCACAGAGAGGATGACGTACGGGCAGTGCAACAACCTCTAGAGGCAAGATTGATTTGCTGAGAGGGAGAGACGTTTTCAGTTCCAGAGGCCGAGAAGGAGTCCCAGAGTGCCGTAGAAGCATATATCCAGTTAGAAGAAGGAAGAGTGACTTCATCAGAGACCAGTCTTAGGCTAGACTTCCAACAGGTTGCACAGAGAAACACAAAGGATGATGTAGAGGGTTAGAGGGCCAAATTTCTGAAGGCAAGTCATGCCACGAGTTTGCCTGCGGGGTGAAGAAAATTCCTCACTAGATTTTTGCCAGTATTTTTCTCTGTAGGAATGCCAGATTTCGGCATCGAGTTGACTCAAAATTTCTCACTGTTTCTTAATAATAAAACCCTCAATTGCTGCATTGGTTTTCCCAAGTTGGGTTTTTCCAGGGACTTTTGTCCAAAAATAAATGTTAGTTTTTATATCTGTGTGCTAGCATTTATTCTAGTATATTCTTCCGCAGTTTTATTCATGTAGATTGCAATGTGATTTATTCAGTATTTTTTGTAGCAAACAACAAATAAATTGTTAAATTAATTAACAATTAGGAGAATAATTTCCAATTTCTACAATAGAATTCCGTTTTAGAATTTTCACAGATTGACAGTAGCAGCTAATAGATCTATGCATTCCCGAAAGGAGTGTGAATAGCAGAGAAACAACCTTTCAAAGGGAAAGAGGGAGTTTTCAAGAGATTCAGAGATGGTCACAATCGGGCTTAGAGATCAGGATAGGTTGGAGGGAGCCTCCAACTATGTCATCTAAAAGGCTAGCAATTCCTTCCTTCTAGATGAATATGTCCTGAAAACCTACATAGTTAATGTGTTGGTAGTTCCCCAGGATGAAGATCAGCTAAAGGAGTAAAGGGAGGAAATGGTGAAGGCAAAGCGAATGATTTTGGATGGATCCCGACATCACATAGTCTTGCATATTTTTGGCAAGAACACTGCTATGGAAATGTGGGTAGCTCTCTCTACTCTATATCAGAGTTCTTCTGAGTAGTAGCAGATGTTTCTCCAAGAGAAAATGAGAACCATTAGGATGTAGAAGGGTGAAGGCATAGGTCCCTTCCACACTCAGATTCAGGAGGTCAGAGATCAGCTAGCAGTTGTTGGGGAGGCGCCCCATCCTATAAAGCTGGTATGTTTGGCACTAAATAATGTCTTAGATGACTGGCAAGTGTTTGTCCAAATTATTTTGGGCAGAGACACTTTTCCTAGTTAAGATAGGATGTGGGTCGATCTGCAGCAAGAAGAGTTGAGGTGAGCTCTAGTAAAGAGCACCATCAGCGGAAACAGTAGCAAGACCGTGAGGAGTGAGAAGAAAGAGGAGAATGTGACCCTTGCATCGAAGGGTCTCAATAAGGGGCAGGGGGAGCAGAAGAAGAAGAAAGACCTATCAAAGGTCAAGTGCTTCAAGTGTGGTGAGTTTTTCCACTATAATACTCAGTGTCCTCTCAAGAAGGACAAGCAGGAGAAGTAGGACTAGCAGGAAGCATCAGCCGAGATCGATGAGCTGTCCTCCAGGCTGGAGGAAGAGTTCACAATGATGGCAACCATACCTCCAGGAGTGAGGTGGGGTGACTTGGGGCAACCATACCTCCTTGAGTGATGGGGGGTGACTTGGGGTTGTAGCCTCAGAGAGATACAAAGATTGGGTAGGGCCCTTGAGGAGTCCACCTCTTGCATCATTACCTTGCTACGGGGGCCCACAGTATTCAGTAGCAGGATGGATCAGTGGAAGTTGATGCAGTCAGTACCAGAGTGACATTTGCAGACTAGTAGCAGTTAGATGCTAAGGAGCATAGTGCAGTGTTGGTAGCAGAGTAGTTGGCTTAGTGAAAAGTTGGCAACAACGCAAATTCTTCAAGGATAGTGCATACGCTAGTAGTATTCAAAGACTCAGGAGACAAAGGAATCATATTGAACACAGTTGATTCAGTATTTAGGATGCTTCTGAGTTGCAGTTGCAACAACAATAAATGAGAGGGAGTTGTAGTGCAGATGTAGGCTTGGAAGTAGTATGGCAGTGTTAGCAACAACATAGATGCATCATGAGAGTTGTGCAGTGGTTGGTGGGCAACAACAACCAACCATCAGCAGCAGGACAAGAGGTGATGCAGAGAGAGTGTGTTGTGGCAAGATGTGTAGCACTAGAGAGAACACAATCCTCGTTAAGAGGGAGTCTTAGTTTCTATAGTATCAGATGTGTTCTAGCCACGAAACTTAGTGGAGAGGCTAGAATACATGAGATCTCCAAACCCATAAATCGTTTATGGCAATTCCACCTAGAGATGACTTAATTAGATTATTAACCTATTTTTTTAATGTTTCCTAAGTCTAAACTTAGGAAAACTAGTTAATTAATCAGAATTAATTAAGTCAAGGTGAGAATAGTCTAGAACTCACACAGATCGACTTCAAGATGATCCCATTCCTTGATTAAGTTTTAATATTGGCCGTTGGTGCTCCAATAGAGGATTATAAGAATTCGATGGGCACTTGGAGAAGACACACCAATAGTTCAATCCTTGGAAGTTCAATTTCCAGACAAAAGCAGTGGTTGTCGAAGAGCCAGAGATCGAAGCAGAGATAGTGAGGGGCGGGGACAATGAGGCTGGAGGAAGGTTTCCAAATCCAGAGAGTACATTTGTAGAGAAGCCGAGATTTCTCTGGGAGGTTGCGCAGAGCCTCAAGAAGGTAGTTTGATTGGCTAGGAAGGAAGACGTTTTCAGTTCCACAGGTCAGGCAGATTTTCCTAAGTGCCAAAGAGATGTTTTCCTAGCCAACAATAGGCAAGACGACTTGATTAGCAGTCAGTTCAAGCAATACGTAGAGCAGGTAGCTTCAGCTTGACGCAGGGCCTAGGTATACCTAGTTTGATAACTTTCTTTTCAGAGACAGTCCAGTGCCATAATTTCCCGAAGTGAGGATAAATTTCCCTCTAGTATATTTGCCAGTATTTTCTCTACACGATTGCCAGATTTCGGCACCCAGATTATTGTCCTCAGAATTTCTCACTGCTGCATAATAATAAAAACCCCTAGCTACTGCATCGGTTTTCCCAAGTTGGGTTTTTCTGGGGACATTTGTCCAAAAATAACTGTGTAAATTTTATTTGTGCGTGTGCTAGATTTTCTCAGTTTCCAAAGCTATTTTCTTCCGCAGTTTTATTTGTGAAAATTACAGTGTGAATTATTTGGTATTTTCCATAGCAGACAACAAATAAATTGTTAAATAAATTAACAATTAGAAAAATAATTTCCAACTATTGTGATAGATGTAATTTTCACATTTCATGAGGCTTTGAAAAGTGGATGGGGCATTACAGAGACCAAATGGCATGACCAGGAATTCATAATGGCCTTCATGAGTTCAGAAGGTTGTCTTGGGAATGTCGACTTCCTGTGAAAATTCTATGACTGCAGTAATTGATTTATTTTTCCTACTTATTCCACAATAAGTTATTTATGAGATTACTTCAATAAACATTAAAATAAATACTGTTGCAGATATCACACCATAATGCAGAAACAAACATATGCACAAGCATTAACACATTGACACAAATATTTTGGACAACAGTCCCTGGAAAAACCCAATGTGGGAAACCAGTGCAGCAAGGGAGGATTTTATTATTCAGCAATTCTTCTGTACAATAGGGTGCCAAACTGACTTACCCACAGAGAGAAATAATTCTCCAACACTTCTCCCAATCCCAGCGTCAACCTGACTAACCTCTGCGTGGCTCTCAAACCCTCTGTGTTAGCCCCTGCTTGATTGTGTCAGCCCTGGGCCTCTCTACGTCACTCACGCAGGCCCAACAAGTGACTGCAGAGTCTTCTGCTACCTCTACATTTGCCTCTTCTGCCTCAACGATGATCTCTAGTGGCTGATCCCGCCTCTCTGATCTGTACTTGCTATCTCTTGACTGCTCACCAGACCACTGGTTCAATTTCTCAGCTAACCTCGCTCCAGAAATTGAACTGACTAGTCTCCTTCAGTTTATTCTCCAAGTGACCCTCAAGCCTCCTCTTATCCTTTTCTCGTTGACTAATCAACGGTCGAGATTAAGTCCCTAATCAACGGCTAAGATTAGATCTGGCTTGATCGATGACTTTTGGACCATTCTAACACAGTTTTACATTAATGCACATTAATATTTTATTTTCCCTAAGTTTAGACTTAGGGACTTCATTAAAAATATTAATTACTTTAATATCTCCCAAAATGTTTAGAATCTGCCCAAACCCTTTCTGGTTATTGGAGATCTCATGTTCCTTAGCCTCTCCACCAACTTTCAGGGGTAGAGCACATCCGATGCTACCCCAAATCAACACTCCCTCTTAGCGATGATTGTGCTCTAGTAATACTCCTCACTGAGTATCACCCTGATCATCCAGCATTGGTCCCTGTACTAATGCTAAGCCTCCTTGCCCAACATCCTCTGCACCACTGCCCATGGCTCTACTACTTCCACTGTTGCATCTGTACGACAACTCCCTCTTCATCTGTGCTGCTGCTGGTCCTTTCTACCAACACTGCATCCGCACTGCCACTCCCTTTGCATCCTTGCAATTATCACTCCTATTTCTACTACTGGAACGGGTTCTTTACCATCCCCATCCTTTCCCTGGAGTAGTCAAATTTTTTCCTTCCAAGGGTCGTGATGAGGATGTCTACCACCTGTTCTCTTATAGGAGTGTAGCTCAACTGTACAACTCCTCGTTGGACACAGTCCCTAACAAAGTGAAACCGGATATCAATATGCTTCGACTTATCATGCAACACTGGATTCTCAGAGAACTTGATGCAACTCTGATTATCACACATGATCCTGGTTGCCTCCATATTCATTCTAAATAGGTTCACAAGCAGTTTTCTAAGCCATATGGCCTCACACGAAGCTGTGCTTGTGCCATATATTCTACCTCAGATGAGCTCAGAGCCACGAACTTCTGTTTCCTACTGCACCAGGAGGTCATTCCCGATCCAATGTTGAAACAGTACCCAGAGGTACTTTTCCGATCCACTGAACTTCCTGCCCAATCTGCATCAGTAAATCCACTCAATCTGATATCCTTACTCTTGGTGTACAAGAGTCCATAATCGACTATTCCCTGTAAATACCTGAGAACATGTTTGGCTGATGCCTAGTGCGCCCTCTTCAATTCCACAATGAACTGACTGAGGGTGTTGACAAAGTAGAAAATGTCTGCCCTGGTATTGACCAAATACATCAGGGACCCTATAAGCTCCTTGTATAGCGTGGGATCGACATCCTTGTCTTCTGATGCATTAATCTTTTTCTAGTTGGTGATCATTAGCATAGCCATAGGTATACAGTCCTCCATCCCGAATCTTTTCAGGATTTCTATAGAATACCTCCCTTGCCCAAGGAAGATTTCTCCCTTCTGCTGCCAAACTTCCAACCCTAGCAAGTAGTGCATTCATCCCAAATCCTTCATATCGAATTTTGTATCTATATTTTCTTGTAGTCCCCAATGAGTTTGGATGATCCTGTCAGAAAGAGATCATCCACATACAATACTAAGAGTAGTGGCTCATTCTCTACAACCAGATAGTAGAAATTTGGATCCGCGTCACTCTTGACAAACCCCTTTTTCTTCAAGTAGCCATCTATTCGACCATACCATGCTCTCGATGCCTGTTTCACCCCATACAAGGCTTTCTTCAACTGCATACATGAGACTTCTTCTCATGAGTTTCAAAGCCCTCTAGTTGTTCAATGTATAACTCCTCTTCTATTACCTCGTTCAGAAATGTCGTTTTGATATCCATCTGATGAATCTCCCATCCCATTTGGGCTGCAAGAGATATCACGGTCCTAATAGATGTATACTTGGCTACCGGGGCGAAGGTCTCCTCATAGTCAATCCCTTCCTTTTGAGCATACCACTTAGCCACAAACCTGGCCTTGTATTTCTCAACACTGCCGTCTGTAGCGTATTTGATCTTGTAGATCCATCTTGAACCTACTACTGATTTGTCTTGAGGTCTTGGCACCACCTCCCAGACATCAGTTACCGTTATGGAGTTGTATTCCTCTACCATCACATCTAGCCAAACCTGATGTTGAGCTGCCTCCTTGAAATTGGTAGGCTCTCCATCCTGAGCTACTAATGCCTAATATCTATCTGGTTGTTTTCGCTCCCTCTTATTGTTTCTTGGCACACCGATGAAGTCCTATGAATCTCGCAGAATCTAACGAAGTTCCTTGCTAGATCTTCCTCTGCTAGCAGGTGCTTATATTCGATCCTCCTCCTCATCCTAAGAATCTTCCTATCCTAAGGAAAAATTATTTAATTTTGTTGGTTGAATAGGCTTAACTAACGGCTCCTATTTCGACTGCTCCTCGTAAGACATCTCGTAAGATCTTCCGAAAGCCCTATCCTCCATGAACTTTACATCTCGTCGTACTACTACCTTCCTGTTCTCTGGAAGATAGATTCTGTATACCTTAGCGTTCTCTCTATATCCTACCAGATATCCCTTTTCTGCAATCTGATCCAACTTCTTCCTCTTTTCTTCAGGTATGTGGCAATATGCTAGACTCCGAAATATCCTGAAATGACTATCTTCAGGTGTCTTCCTTGTGAAGACTTTCTCTGGAGTAATCTTGCCTACTGCCCGATGACGAGTCCTATTCTAAACATAGACTATTGTGTTGCATGCTTCTACCCACAGGAATTTTGGCATACCTTGATCATACATCATGGCGCTAGCTCTTTCTACAATAGTCTTGTTCTTTCTTTTGCTACCGCATTCTGCTCCAGATTATATGGAGCTATCCACTCTCTTCTGATGCCCTCCTTAGCACAAAAATCAGTGAATTCCTTATCAACATATTCTCCACCATTATCTAAGTGCAAAACTTTTATTTTCTTCCCAGTCAGATTCTCCACTAGAGCCTTCAACTCCTTGAATCGACAGAAAACCTCATCGTTGGTTTTCAGAAAATACATCCAAGTTTTCCTTGAGTGGTCATCAATGAAGGTAAGGAAATAATCGATACCACTAAGAGCTTTGACGGACATAGGTCTGCAGATATCAGTGTATCAATCCTAGTACACTCTTGGCCATGTGTTTCCTCATAGGAAATGCTGCCTTGGCATACTTTCCTACAACACATCCCCTGCATACATCATCTCGTTTCGTACTCAGATTCGGAACTCCAGTTACAGTGCTCCTGAGAATTCTCATAGCTCCATGGTGCAAGTGACCCATTATTTTGTGCCATAGTTCGTTCAAGTCCTTGTCTCCATGACTTCCTATTAGTGCCATCAGTGATTCTAGTTGCAATCTATACAACCAATTACTTTTGATCCCAATCTGCACTTTCTTTTTCTAGCTCAGGTGTTTGACATATACCTTCTCCTTGATGAAGTAGATGTCATAGCCCTTGCCTTGTAGTTGTGACACGAAAAGTAAGTTCATCCCCAATCCCGGTACATGCAGTACATTTGTAGCATGGAGCCGTTCTCCCGATCTCCCCATGGTGATCTGAAAGTTCATCTTCTCTTCTTGATATTCTGAGAAACACTCCCTGATTCCTGTCATATGCCACGAAGCTCCACTGTCTATATACCATACCTCTGATGATGTAGCACTAGTCATACAGGCCACTTTTTCTTCTAGCTTGGAAGCCAACATAGAGAAATCGAAATCTCTTTCTCTTGTGCAATCTTCTAAAAATCTGTGTGAGTCCCTTGACGTGGATGCCTCTGCATCATGGTCTCAAGCCATAACTAATTTTCCCTTTCTGTCTCTGATTACTTCCTCTGGTACCATGTGAAAATTCTATGACTGCAGCAACTGATTTATTTTTCCTACTTATTCCACAATAAGTTATTTATGAGATTACTTCAATAAACATTAAATTAAATACTGCTACAATTATCACACCAAAATGCAAAAACAAACATATGCACAAGCATTAACACATTGACACAAATATTTTGGACAACAGTCCTCGGAAAAACCCAATGTGGGAAAACTAGTGCAGCAAGGGAGGATTTTATTATTAAGCAATTCTTCTATACAACAGGGTGCCAAACTAGCTTATTCACATAGAGAAATAATTCTACAACACTTCTCCCAATCCCAGCGTCAGCGTGGTTGACCTCTGTGTGGCTCTCAAATCCTCTGCATCAGCCCCTGCTTGATTGCGTCAACCCTGGGCCTCTCTACGTCACTCACGTAGGCCCAACAAGTGACTGTGTAGTCTTCTGCTGCCTTTGCGTCTGCCTCTCCTGCCTCAACGCTGATCTCCAATGGATGATCCTGCCTCTCTGATCTATACTTGGTGCCTCCTGAGTGCTCACCAGACCACTGATTCAATTTCTCAGCTAACCCCGCTCTAGAAATTGAACTGACTGGTCTCCCTTAGTTTATTCTCCAAGTGACCCTCAAGCCTCCTCTTATACTTTTCTCGTTGACAAATCAATGACCGAGATTAAGTCCCTAATAAACGAATAAGATTAGACCTAGCTTGATCCATGACTCTTGGACCATTCTAACACAGTTTTATATTAATACACATTAATATTTTATTTTACCTAAGTTTAGACTTTAAAAATATTAATTATTTTAATATCTCTGAAACTGTTTAGAATCTACCCAAACCCTTTCTGGGTATTGGAGATCTCATGCGCCTTAACCTCTCCGCCAATTTTTGTGGCTAGAGCACATCCGATGCTACCCCAAATCAACACTTCCTTCATCCGTATTTGGTGATAGCCTAAGTCGAGGTCCAACTTGGTAAAAACATTGGCACCATGCAGTTCATCAAGTAGATCATCAACTACTGGGATAGGAAATTTTTCCTTGATCGTAAGGTTGTTAGGGACCTAAAGTCTGGACACACGCGCCATTCACCGTCTTTCTTTAGAACCATGACCATTGGAGCTGAATAAGGGTTGGTGTTGGGACGAACAACAATGGCTTTGAGGAGTTCCTTGATGATTTTTTCAATTTCATTCTTTTGAGAAAAAGGATATCGATAGGGGCAGAGATTTGGTGGCTAGGTACTCGAGAGAAAAGGGATGCTATGATCATGTTCACCCCTAGAGGGTGGGAGCTCCTTAGGTTTGCCGAAGACCCATTGCTGGCGATCTAATACCCGTTGCATATCGAGATGGATGGGAGGAGGAGTGGATTCAATGGCATGAATGCCGTTTGTGAAAATTCAGAAACCCGAATCCTATTGTAGCTATTGGAAATAATTCTCCTACTTGTTAAATCAATTCTTAACAATTTATTTACTGTGTGCTACAACAAATACTGAATCAATCACACTGCAATATACACAAATAAAATACAGAAGAAATAAACACTAGAAGAAATACTAGCACACACACATAAAATGGCACAATTATTTTTGGATCAATGTCTCCTAAAAACCCCAACAAGGGAAAACCGATGCAACAGAGAAATAATCTAAGTACAGCTGGATGCCCAAACTAGCAATCCTACAGAGAAATACTGATAAGAAAATCTAGTGAGGAGAAATTCCTCACTGCACAGGAAAATACTGACACTAACCTCAGCTCAAATTGAGTCGCACAAACTGCCTATGCGCAGTCACTGCGTCACCCTAGTGTAGTTGTTGTTGCTCTCAACTTGGAACAACTTCTACTCAATCCATCTAATGAGTTGCAATCTGAAGAAACCTCTATCCTGGCCTCTAGAACCTTTTCCTAACTTCTGGCACTGAAATTATGCTTCTCCTCAGGAATTTGACTTTGTCTCTAGAGGCTATTGTGCTACTCTGCATCAACCTCACTGTGGCTTCTCTGCGTCTCTGCAAATGCACTCACCGGAATTGGAATCCTTCCTCTGGCTTCACTATCCTTGCTCCTCTCTCACTGCTTCGATTTCTTTGGCTCTCTCTCTGGCAGCTGAATGCTGCTACTCATGAAATCGATTTGCTCATGAAATCGAACTGCACAAGTGATTTCTACAAGTCCCATCGACTTATTGTTATAATC
This sequence comes from Pinus taeda, assembly GCA_000404065.3. Classification (NCBI taxonomy): domain Eukaryota; kingdom Viridiplantae; phylum Streptophyta; class Pinopsida; order Pinales; family Pinaceae; genus Pinus; species Pinus taeda. Next base: position 11,629 of record APFE030392550.1, on the reverse strand, counting down.
CTCTTTTGAGACTTCAAAGACCAAAATTAGAACTTAATCGATGGCTAGGATTAACTTGAAGTCGATCTGTGTGAGTTTCTAGGACATTCACTACATAACTTCATCAATTCTGATTAATTAGCCATATTCCCTAAGTTTAGACTTAAGAAATATTTAAAAATTGACTAATAATCTAATTAAGTCATTTCTATGTAGAATTTATAGAAACGATTTATAGGTTTTGGAGACCTCGTGTATTCTAGCCTCTCCACCAAGTTTCGTGGCTAGAACACATCTGATGCTACAAAAACTAACACTCCCTCTTAGCGAGGAATGTGTTCTAGTGTTGGTGCTCCCTGTAGCAACACTCTGTCTCTGTATCATCTCCTCTTTTGTTGCTGATGTTTGGCTACTACTGCCCACCAACTGCTACACAACTCTGATATGTGTTGCATTTGTGCCATTGCAACTCCCTCTCCATCTGCTATTGTTGCCACTGCAACATCTGCAATTGAAAAGAATCCTCAATACTGTGTGAACTGTGATCAATATGATACGTCTGTCACTTGAGTCTCTAACTGATGCTAGTATTTGCGCTGTCACTGAGGCATCTACGCTGATGTTGACTCTGCACCATGCCACCTGCACTTTTTGAAACTCTGCACTACGCTGCCCATCATCTAACTGCTACTAGACTCTACATCTTTTACTCTAGCACCTGATTGCATCAACTATCACTGATCCATCCTGCTACTAAAATATTGTGGGCCGTCATAGTTAGGTATTGATTCAAGAGGTGGACCTCCTCAAGAATCCTGCTAACTATAGCACTCTGGGGCTACAACACCAAATCACCCAGTTGACACATAGTGGTCAACAGTCGTAGTAACCTCCGACTGAGCCTGCATCCTCAGGCATCTACCTACGCACCTGTATTCACCATCTTTGTCTGCTTTTCGATTTTTTTTTCTTACACTGCAGCCTTCCTAAACCATCATGCTGCTGCATCCTCATCCACTGTAGTCTTCTCCCCGTCCGTGTTTTGCAACCTGTCCAAACCATCTCCGCCGTCAAACTTCTAACGAGCCTGCAGAGTCATAAGCAAAATACAATTTCTTCCTTTTTTTTAACGGGTTGAGGTTTTGTACGCAATGTAATTTAGTTTTGGGCTAGGTTCTATTATACGCGTAGGTTAGCTAGGTATTTCTTTTGTTTAGATTTGATTTTTTTTTAATCTTAGGATAGTTTTAAAATTAGATTCTATTTTTGTTTCATTTTAAATTTAAAATAAAAAAGAGAGAAATATATATATATATATAATATATATATATTATAATATATATTAATAATATATATATAAGGATTCATCAAAAATTTCTTTAGTCTTTAGTTAAGGGCTTAATTCTTTTTCAGAATTTTGAAGCTTTATTAATTTGATTTGATTTTTTTTATTTTTTTTAATTTTTTTAAAATTTAGATTTAGATTAGATTTATATTTCATTTAAAAAAAAAAAAAACCTTTGTTTTATTTTGATTAAAAAATTAAAATTCATAAAAAAAATATAAAGAATTTAAAAATCATAAAAAAAATATAAAATACAAAATATAAAAAAGGGAGTTTTCTTTTCTTTTAAAGAGTAGATTTAGATTTCTAAGTTTCATTATGTTTTAAATTTTTTGTTTTAAATTTTTGTCTGAAAAAACATGAAAATATTGTGGAAATTTTTTTCCAGATTCAGTATTTAGCTCAGGGATTTACCACGTTTTATCTTCTCTGCTAAAGCTAAAATTTTGATGTGAAATTGATGTTTATCATTTTAATGAGATTTAGCATGCTTGAATGAACATTTTTGAAGATTAGCTACATAAATGAGATATCTGGTTAACATTTAAAATTGGATGGTTGTGCATCGAAGCTTTATCTTTCGAAATTTTTTAATCGCTGGAATATCGTTATTGAGATTTAATCGCTAGATCACTATTAAAGCATTGTGCATTTATCGAATATCTTACATTACTTGAGTTGTCTGATGGTTAATGATTGTTAATGAATTCATCTTTCCGCAGCGTTTGATAGATAATCTTTCAAACATTAAATCCATAAGGCACTGGTCTATTTATTTAATAAAATCAATTAAGTGCTTGTTTCCTTTCGTGTCTCCCAAACCAACTAGTTCACAGTTGGTCATCCACTTTCCTATAGGGTCTACCCCCTTAGTCGCGGGAGACAGGCTTAAACGGAGAGATCGGGGATCAGAGTGACAGCCCATGATCTGAGCGTTGTCGTGACGATCTGTGCGACAACATTTTTTGGCGTCGTTGCCGAGGATAGAGTTTTTCCTGTCCTTGGTCCTTTCCTTTCGAGCTTTGCCGTGTTTCACTTCCTGTCTGGGTGGTGACTCCACTTCATATATTATCTTCAAGAGTGTATAGTAGAAGACATCCAAGCAGTCTGTGCAATCCTGCTCCTGATCCTGAAAGGGCCCTCAGGGTGTGATTACACAAACTCTCTTCTCGTACACTTCTTGTTAACCTCGAACAAGAAGCCCTCTCTGATATCCAATTACTTTTTTTAGTCCAGTTGAGCATGACATCATGGACATATTCACCCCATGTAACTTTGCTAATATTCAGGGTTATCCCAATGATATTCCAAAACATGGAATGGACAAATTCCTATCTTTTAGGGAGATAACACAATCAGTGCTAATTCACATCTGAAAGCTTTTAGCTCATGGTTGGGGAAATACGCAAGGGCCGCTGATTTTAATCATGAAGATGTTAAAATGACCCTTTTTGTTCTGACTTTGGAGGGTGATGCTCTAGATTGGTTTACGGAAAAGACTCAAAATTCATTTGATTCCTTACAATCGATTGTTAACGCCTTTAAAGAAAAGTTATGGAGATAAGCGAGAGGGAAGAGACCTTGTGAAAGCTATCAGCATAATCAAAAAGAGAGAGAGAATGAAATTGCTGAAGAATTTTAAAAGGTTTAATGACATTATTAAAGAATTACCTCAAGACTATAAACCTACCGACAAATCTCTTCGAGATTTTTACATTGATGCCTTTAGTCCTGAGCCATCTTATGAGTTAAGGCGTGCTAGGCTTAATGATTATAGGGATTTCCAAGCCTTAGCTATAGAACTTGAAAAGGACAAGGCAGCATCCGGGAAGTCTGAGATCCCAGGTTTCGATAGGGCTGCTACGAAACTAAAAGAACCTAAAGGAAAAGAAGTTCAAGAACCTGAAAGCGAGCTTGTTCTCAAATTGCTTCAAAAGATTGAAACCATGGAAATTAATCATACTAAGGAAATAGCCACTTTGCAGAATAGGTTGGTCCAAATGGAAAGAATGCAAACGCAAAATTTCCAGCCTCGAAATAATAATTACAGAAATAACAATTGGCAAAAGAAGGGTCAATCTAGTGAGCAGAGACCCCCTAATGCGTTTACTAATTTGGTTGATAATGCTCCTCCTTATTTTCGGGTTTGTGATGCTCTTCATGAAGAGGCCACTTGCCCTATCGCTATAAGAATCTTAGATAAGGGGATGTTTGGAACAGGTGATCAAATAAATGTGGTAGGTAGCAAGTTTCCTTTGTCTATGGATGATTGGATAGAGGTCAAGGAAAATAGTCGTGATGTTATGAATCCTTCATCGGCTTTTAGTATAAATAACCTTGAAAATGAAGATGATATTTTAGCTAGGTTATATGGTGAAAAACCCTCTCCCGAGCAAATTTTAGAAATTGCTAAAGATAAAGGTTTGACCTACCAGAGAAGGGATAAAGATCAAAGCGGGAATCAAATTCCCCCTCGAACTTTTAACCCTGGTTTAAACTCTGGATTTGATGTCGATTTGGGAAGTTGGTTTAACAATGCCAAAATCTGGGTTCCAGTCTCCAAGATTGCTAAAATCCCTTCCCAAAGATATAAGTTACTAAAAGTTATCCAAGGTCCTCAAATAAATATTTCTCAACAGAATAATCGAGAAGCTGACTATCATGATGCTCCTATATATTTGCAAAGCTTAGATGATGATAACAAGGATCATCTGCCTTTCTTTATCACCTTGTTGGTTAATGGATATAAATTGAATACTTGTATGTTGGATTCTGGTGCATCAGCTTGTGTAATGACTAAAAGGGTCATGGAACAGCTTAACTTAAGAGTTTCTAGACCCTACTATAACATATGTGCCATGGATTCTAAGAAAATTGAAGTGCATGGTTTGATCAAAGATTTGCAAGTTCATCTATCAGTTTACCCAGACATCATGATTGTTATGGATATTATTGTTGTGGATGTGCCTGATGCCTGGGGTATGCTTCTATCCAGAAAGTGGGCCTCTGATCTAGGAGGAAGTATTCAGATGAATTGGTCATATGCTATGATTCCTTCTCCTAGGGGTGATGGTTTTGTAAGATTAATTAGAGAGCCCGAAAGAAAATTTCATGTCGAAGATCCTAAGAGACCTCACAACGAGATAATCAAAGAGCAATCTGACATTGGGAGCTATGCCATCATGTCTAATTTCATAATTCCTCCCGATGATAAGATTAAGAATCTCAAGGATAAATTTTGGTATATGTACTTCGATGGTGCAGCGTCTAGGCATGGTAAAGGTGCTGGGATAGTGCTTAAGTCTCCCCTTGATCACATTTTCAAGTTTGCCTATCGATTAGAATTTGAAGCAACCAACAATGTCGTTGAATATGAGGCTATATTGTTGGGTCTTGAATTGGCAAAATCTTTGAAGATTAAGTTGCATAGCATCAAGGGGGATTCTGATTTAGTTATCATGCAGCTTAAAAATAAATTTACATGCAAAAATCAAAGACTAAAGAATTATCGGAATGCAGTGTGGAATACTATGGAGCACTTTGATGCCCTTGACCTTGAAGCAATTCCAAGAGAGAAAAATAGTTTGGCAGATGAACTTGCCGTAGCTGCTACTACTTTCCAGTTATCTGATGAGCTAATTAAAGATAAGATCAAAATGGAAGTAATATTTAGACCATCTGTTCCAGATAACTTAGAGCATTGGCAGGTCTTCAATGATGAAAAGCAAGTGATTCGTTTTCTTAATAGTTTGGATGAGTTTGAGGATTTCCGGATAAATCTTGAGGAGGATGGATCTTTAATTCATGAGCATATCATAAATCCTACTCCTAGGAATGTGGTTGCCTTAGAGCAACATTTTGACCGGCATGATGCCATGAAGCTAAGAGAGGAAAATAAGATGGACCCAGGTGAATATCTTGAGATAAACATTGGTACTTCTAAAAACCCAAAAATTGTTAAAATCGGTAAAGGTACTAGTGTGGAGGAAAGGAAAACGTTAACTAATTTACTTTGCGAATATCGAGATGTTTTAGCTTTTTCTTATGATGAATTAAAGGGCTATAGGGAAGATGTCATGGAACATACTATCCCCTTAAAAGATGAAAATGCTAAACCCTTTCGCTAGAAACTTAGGCAAATTAATCCTAAATTAGCCCCTTTAGTTCAAAAAGAGCTTGCGAAAATGCTTGCAGCAGGAATTATCGCTCGAACTAGGCATTCGACATGGTGTTCAAATCTGGTGATTTTTAGGAAAAAGAATGGTACAATAAGGCTTTGTGTCGATTTCCGAAACCTTAATCTAGCATGCAAGAAGGATAATTACCCTTTGCCAAACATGGAAACTTTGTTGCAAAGAGTAACCGGTTCTGGAATGATGTCATTACTAGATGGTTTTTCCGGGTACAATCAGGTATGGGTTAAAAAGGAAGATCGTCATAAAACCACATTCACCACGCCATGGGGTACATTTGAATACATCAGAATGCCATTTGGATTAACCAATGTTGGGGCTACATTCCAAAGGGCTATGGATTATGCCTTCAAGGGATTAAACGGGAAATTTATTGAAATTTACCAAGATGGTCTTAATGTTTTCTCTAAATATGGTATCAGTCATGTAAATCATCTTAGGCAGGTTTTCGATAGATGTAGAGAATACGGGATTTCTTTGAATCCAGCTAAGTCTGTTTTTGGAGTAACGAAAGGGAAATTACTTGGGCATATCATTTCTAAGGATGGAATCAAGATTGACCCTGAAAGAATTGAAGCAATCCAAAAGATTCCTCTCCCTCATAATCTTAAATCCCTTCAGTCTTTCCTTGGAAAGACAAATTTTATTAGAAGATTTATTCCAAATTACGCAGAAATAGCTAAGCCGATTCAAAGTCTTCTAAAGAAAGATGCAAAATTTGTTTGGCAAGAAGACAACAAAAAGGCTTTTCAAGAAATCAAATGTGCTATTGCAAGAGCTCTTGTCTTAGTTAGTCCTGATTATTCCAAGGATTTCATGATTTTTTCTTTCGCTTCCGAAGATACCATTGCTGGTGTCCTGCTTCAAAAGAATAAAGATGGTCACGAGCAGCCTATAGCTTTCATGAGTAGAGCACTTCAAAATTCTGAATTGAAGTACAATACCATGGAAATGCCATCTTATGCCTTGGTCAAGTCTCTTAAGCACTTCAAAACTTATGTGGGTTATTCTAAAATCATTGCTTTTCTCCCACATTCTGCTGTTAAATATATATTAACTCAAACTGATTGCTTAGGGACTCGCGCTAGGTGGGTTACTAAAATACAAGAATATGATTTAGAGATCAGACCCACCAAGCTAGTTAAAGGCAGGTTTGGCTCAAATGTTAACTGAGAGTAACAAAAAGACTATTAGTTTGTTTTGTATTAGCAATCTATCTTTGCCTGAGTTGCAAAGATTAGGAGAGCATGAGTGGTACAAGGACATAGTTTATTACTTGATGAATTTTGCATGTCCTAACCATTTAGTTGCTCATAAGAGAAGGGATCTTAGACTAAAAGCCGCTAAGTATTTCCTTATGAAGGATGGCCTTGGGTGGAGAAATCTTGAAGGCATAGTACTTAGGTGTGTTGATGACATTGAGTCCAAGAAATTAATCTCAGAGTTTCATTCAGGATTTTGTGGTGGTCATTATGCTGCTAGAACTACTGCCCACAAAATCCTAAGAGCTGGTTATTATTGGCCTTCAATTTTTTTTGATATGCACAAGTTTGTTAGAGCTTGTCAAGCCTGTCAACTATTCACTGGGAAGTAGAAGCTTGCTGCCCTGCCCCTACAACCTGCCATTGTAGAGGCACCTTTTCAGCATTGGGGCCTGGACTTCATAGGGAAGTTCCATGAAAATTCTAGCGATGGCTACTCATGGATTTTAACTGCTACGGATTATTTCACTAAATGGGTTGAATCTATTCTTGCTAAGAATGCCACTGAAAAGGTTATTATGGATTTCATTGAAAATAATATCATTACTAGATTTGGTGTCCCTGCTAAGACCACTACTGACAATGCCAAGGCTTTTAGTTCCTCAGAGTTTTCATCTTTTTGTTTCAAGTATGGCATTGTCTTATCTCATTCGTCAAATTACTATCCTCAGGGTAATGGTCTGGCTCAATCAAGTAACAAGAATCTCATAACCATTATCAAGAAGATAGTAGGAGATAATAAGAGATCATGGGATAGAAAAATCAAATATTCTTTATGGGCAGATAGAATCACTAAGAAGAAAGCTACTGGTAAATCTCCCTTTGAATTAGTTTATGGCTTGGATGTAACTTTACCTGTGCTCCTGAAATTGCCAGCTTATCAGCTCCTTCAGAATTTTTCTACTAATAAAGATGTTGTTTAGAATAGAATAGATCACATTGTGGAGTTAGATGAAGCTCGTAGGACAGCTTTTGATGCTATATGTAAAAATCAATCTAACATTAAGAAAAGCTTTGAAGGTGGGAGATATGGTATTGCTTTGGGACCGCAAGAATGAGAAACCAGGAAAACATAAGAAGTTTGACAGTTTGTGGCTGGGACCGTACATCATTCGAGATATAGCTGGACCAAACTCATTCCACTTGAGCAGATTGGATGGCGAACCACTTGATCTACCTGCGAATGGCCAAATGCTCAAGTTGTTCTTCAAAGATGATATTTGATGCCATGGGGCATCCTTTGTATTGTATTTCTAACCCTACTCCTTGTCATTTAAGCATTTTGTTTCTGTTTGAGGATTAGATTTACTTTTCATGTTACTAGATAGTTAATAAATGAAGAGCTTCTATATTTTATGTGCTTAAATGTTACGTGATGATGTTTGAATGGACGCTACTTATTTCCATTGTGTGTTCCATGGATGCAGATTCTGGATTCTCACATTCCTACAGTGCAGCAACATGTCCCCAAGTAGAGCCAGATGTTGACCACTATGTGTCAACTACCCATAGCAGTACACCCCCTTTTTTCGCAAAAAGGGGTAGCGCTTAATCGACATGTCCGTGCCATTTGACAGTCATCGTCGACCTGATCATGCTATGTTGTAAACTCAGTCTGCATGTGTAAATTGTAAATAATCTTAGCAGATATGAGTCATGTATGTAAATTGCCTAGGCGGACCTAATTTTCTAGTGATAATCTATGTTCTGAAAGGTTTTTCGTCTCACCGATCCATGATCGGCAGAGTTTTCCTTCAACCTGACCCCAAAGCCGGAATGAATTGTGTCATTAGAGTCTTAGGAGAATCCTAGTGTGTTAATCTGTTAGATTATTTTTGGTCGCAGAACTGGGTGGTCAATGAGGGTCTACGTCAAAGGGCTTTTCCCCCTTGAGATATAAAATTGTAAAAGTCATGATGTAAAGTGTCTTGAGGGTTAGGAAATGTTTTAATCCCCTCATAGGTCCTAAGTCCTAGGTCCTAGGGGAATTTTTCCAAAGGCTAAGTTCGAGGAATCCATAATAAA
>APFE030392542.1:0-13874 GCA_000404065.3 Pinus taeda | reverse complement strand
AAAGCAAAATGTCACATGTGACTACATAAGCGATCATCCCATCACTGGTGATGATCTCGATACGAAACCACTGCATGGGCCACCTTACAAAGGAACCTCCTAAAAGGTCCTGGGACTCCAATTACATAGCTCTGAAGCCGACGAGGGATGTCGTCTATGCTCGTCTCGGGAATGTCCCCTGTCAGGCGCTCTAGATGACTCTCTAACTCATCCAAGGTCTCTGCTGACTCGTCCTATGGGGCTGGAGCTGGTGCAAGTGGTTGCCTTCTCTCGAAAGGCCGGAGAGCGGCTGGTCGCTGTGGACCCACATCTGCATTTCAAAACATTATTACTATCAATTTTGAGACGATATAAAAAATAATAAAAATTAACATTAGGAAAGTGTTGAAAATGATTACCTAAGTCATCCCACTGCTCTCCTGGAGGAAGAGCCATGTCTGGGTCACCACGAAAATCAATCCCAGTATATGGAAAGTCTTGGATAGAAAAGACCTGATGTTCCAGCCACTGAAAGAACTCAGGTTTGAACCGGATGACCTCAGTCCCCTCGTCAGGATGACGGGCCATAACTGCGACCCATCACATCAGTCTGGGCTCTCGGGGATGCCCGGGTACAACTGTGAGATGCTGCGGGATGAGCATTGGAATCCGCTCCAGGCCAAAGCTGATGACTATAGCACCATAACCAAAATTCTTTAGTCGCCCGTTCTTGGCCCTGGTCAATTGGCCCTTCACGTTGGCCAACGCAGCATCACACCAGTTGAAAACGGTGCCCTGAAAGCAGTCGACTGCCATCCGCATCTGGGATCCGGTGGCAATGTGTAAAGCGACAGCCTCACAAAGTCGAGTAACAGTGAATGCAATTATTTTCAGTTCAGGAAGGGTTATGTATTTGATATCTATCCCCTTGTCTCGAGATTGCCTGTTGCAGTACTCTAGTCGAAGGCTATCGACGAACTGGCCACCCGCCCTAGCCCCAAACAAGGTCAAATCAACGCCTCTCTTAGGCAAACCGGTCAAAAAATATATGTCCGCTGGATCAATCTCGAGCTGGTGGCCACCAATCAAGAAGCATTGGTCCTGGACGTTCCACCTGTCAACCATCCACTGCAAAAAGTCCACCTGAGCCCTCATGCCAGGAATGGCCCAATATTTGTACAGTCTGCACGCCCTCAATGCATCAAGCGAAGGTTGATGATACCATGCGGCTGCATCCACATCCTTGTGCTCGCGTTCTCTCCAATCTAGCATGATGTGCTTCCTACATCAAGCCAAAAGATCTATTAGCATGTTAGAAAATTTTTTCTTTGGTCCAATTTTGAGGATTTTTGGTTAGAAACCCTTGCGCCGGGGTACGCACCTTGCCTTTAGACACAGTGCGTTGGACCGCACTTTGTCTAAAGGGAAGGTGCAGACCCCGATCTTTCTCCCAATGGAGAAAAATTCGGGGTCCGCAGGTTAGTAGTGGTGGGCCTGCGTACCCTGAGCACGGGTTTTTAGCCCAAAAACCCTCCTAAAAAATCAAATAAATGACTAAAATGAAAAACTAAATGGATGAAAAACAAGAGGAGGATGAATGTGGAATTACGCGGTGAAAGACGACGTCCGATTCCGACGGTTGGATCTCCGCAATCCTCTCGGGAAGTTTTCAAGGCAAAAGCACTATTTCCTCACCCAAATCACAAATGGTAAAAATGAATTGTAAAACCTCCTTTTTATAAGTTTTTTGAGTAAATAAATGCAAATTTGTTTATGTTTCACTTTAAAAAGGTATTTTTCGACATTTTTATCTCTTTCAAGCAGGTCTGAGTAATGTTTGTGTTTTTGTACAAGATAACAGGATTATTCAGGAAAAATCGATCATTTTCAACCAGAGTCACCTTTTAAGCCCTTTTTTGACTCCTAAAACATGAAAAGATTGCCGAGTTTCTCTTTTAAACTCGTTAAAACGGAATTAAAAGACAGTCGATTTACAGCTCTTTTTCGACCGTAAAAACATAAAAAGATCGCCATATTTTTGTCGTTTCAAATTCGATATTGGTTATAAAACGACGTGTCCTTGGTCGCTTTTTTACTTTTCCGGATCAAAGACACTAATAACGAAAAGTACTCCTTGGTCGTAAAAGATCAAGCGGTTCTCTCAAGTATTATTTTATACTTTTTCGGGCTTGGGAGACACAAATTTACGAAAAAGTCAAACCCTGGAGTCTTCTTAAGTTTTTTCAGACTCTCTAAAAATGAAAAACTCCGAGTTTCTCCTATACTAGACTCGTTAAATTTCAACGGTAAAGGACCTGTTCATTTACAAACAGGAACGGACCACTCCTTCTTAGGGTTCGCATTTAAACTAAGTTGGACTCACCCGAAGGGTGAGCTTATAATCAAGCATATGTTATCCTCCTCAAGCTTGTAAAAAATAAAGAGGTACTTGCCTGAAATGGTGGGGGAAAAGAGAGAAAAACGAGTCTGTTTGTCATACTTTATAACCACTCTTGAACACGACACTTTCATTCACTTGGGTTGGGAAATCCTTTACCTAACAATTGATCGAACCATATTGAAAGTCTTCAGCCGGTTTCTGGGTATTAACTTTGGGTCAATCATCACCAAACCATCTGTCGTGTCGTTATGTGTTCAAGAGCTCAGTGCAAATAAGCCATTCATCTGCAAAATGTCTGTCATCCATCTTGACCATCCCTGAGTCAGTCCTTGCAACTAAATTTCTTCAACTTGATCTATGATTTCGTGTCGTGAGCTTGCTTACGACGGATCGCTTTCTATCGACTTTGACTCATTATCTAGAAAGATGATCTAGGAATCGTCGGTACCTTGAAATCTGCATGCCTCAATGGCAGATTTCTCGCCTTTGACGACAGTTTACATCATCGATTTTCGATCAAAGGATTCCGTGACATGTTCGACATCAACACATCTTATCACATTTCATGGATTGTACCGAGTACTTTGAGAGCCATTGTCATTATTGGTGGTTTCTCTCACGCTTGTTAACGGTTTACATCATTGACTGGTAATCAAACGGTTTCTACCATGTTCGATTTCGACACATTCAATCGCATGGATAGAATCGTACTATTCTGGACGTAGAAATGAAGACCCTGGATCTAGTTTCCACCATCCAGGTTGCGAGGAATTTTGTATTCATTATATTATGGACTATTCATTAACAGATGGCTGCGTCCATACTGTGTCCACATGTGTCTGTACTTATGATGTGTTACGAGATCATTCCTATATCAGAGTAGTAGTTAGTCTCCTAGTCAGTTAGTCTTCTAGTTAGTTTTCAGTCTCTGAGTCAGTCTTTATCTGAGTATGGGAATGCCTACCTCAGCGATGATATGATCTCATATATATATTTTGCATTGAATGTTTTTACAGGTTCCAACCGGGCTCTCCGCAAGATGATCCTCGAAATGATAAAGCACTTCACTCTTCCTAGATGATAAATGAAACATCCTCATATACTACAGACTTCTAACTTTAGGGGGCAATCTGTTACACAAAAATATCGTCACCTTGATTATTTGCAGTCGGTGTAGGTCTATCATTACCTATACCAGCTTCCTAAGCAAGTCTTAAACCTCAGCTCTTCAAAACAAGCTTGAGAAATGAGAGAAAGGCATCAAAAAAGAAATATAACTCTGGTTCCGCACTTTCTCTTACTTTTGCCTGCGGGCCCGCACCTTTTGTTCAAGATATCTGCGTACTTATACGCTCTGTATGTAAAGGGGAGGGTTCGTACCCCTGTAAAAGTCAAAAGGCGCACTTTTTATCTTAAAAACTCATCTTGGGTTGATTCTAGAGTTTTCTAGAAGGATTTGTTACGTGGATTATTCGCTGCAAGTGGTTCATGCATCCCATACAAGGAGGAACTAATCCCTTGTTGAGAGGAGCTATCCCTTTGAAGGAGGACTCTATCCCTTTGAAGGAGGAGCTGGTAACTGATCTCCATTGCACTATAAATTTAGGCATTGGGTCAGTGGCCAAGGAGGTTAGAAGCTGAACTTTTGAGGGTAAATGCTAGTGAAATCAAGACTTCCTATTTGAGCTTAAGAGGAGAGATCACATACCTTTTTGGCCCCATTAGGGAGTGAGTGAAGCTTGTCAAAGTAGAGGAGACTTCATGTTGGACCCTGGAAGGAGCTTGTACAACGTCAAGGCAAAGGTTGTAAGGTTCTTTTCTTTTGAATTAATACAATCAAACTCATTTTTCTCAGCAAGTATCTTATGCTATTTGTTTCATGGACTCCTTGACTTTCATGTTAAATATGTTTTATAATATTGGATATTCAGGTGCTATTTAATTGTTTGCTTTGTTTGTGCTTGCAGGTTTGCGACGAAGGAACTTACTTGGATCAAAGAAGTGAAGGCATCTCCGAACTTGTGTTGGACATGAGGTAGGCCCTTAAACACACTTGTTTCCCATTACTTATAAAGCGCATTTAGAGAAAGATAGTGTTTGGTTGGTTTTTTTGTCATTAGGTCTTCATTAGATTCTAGGAAGGTCTGTCTTGTCCGCAAGATCGACTGATTCCGCCTGACACTCCCTTTCAACGAGGAAAACCATATGGTTATGTCCCGCCGTATCCAGGTCAGCCTCAAAAGAGGGTCTGTCAGTGGCAGCCATCTATGCCACCACAACCAAGGCTTGTGTATCCAACACAACCTATGCAAACTGAGCCAATTATATCGACCCAACCTGTCGTAACTATGGAACAACAGATACAAGCTCAACCTGTTGTATCTCAACTTGTGCAAGTTAGTTTGGCTACTTTGCAACCACAAGTTTCGAGTCAGCAAACCCAAACTTCTCAGGTTGTTATGCAACAACTGCTTGTTTCTGGGGTACAATTACCTCAAGTTAGTGTGCCATTATCTGGAGTGACTCAAGTTGCTACAAGTTTAGTTTATTCTCATCCTGGTAAAACTGGCGTTGGGGGGCACTATCAAACTTCACAACCGATACCCCAACAACCTTGGCAGCCACAGTATCCACAGCCTCCTTTTCAGAATGTCCAACCTCATTATGGGCTTGCTTTCCAAGCTCAACCTGGGCAAGGAAAATATCAAGCGTTTCAGGGTCCTTTGTATCAAGCCCAACACGGTTATGAACAAATGCAAGGTCAACCTGGTTTTAATCCATATACCGGATATGTCCCACCACCTTATCAAGGATATCCGCCTTATGCGAGTATGCAAAGGCCTATGGCACAGGTAATTCCATCTTATCCCGAATATGCTCAACCTTATTTGAATCAGCAGTTGCCATTTGTGGCAACTTTAGAATTACCAGATTTAAACCAGCTTACCAATGATCTGATTTTGTATGCACCATGGTGGCCGGTAATTCCTCATAAGTTGCCTTCTGATATTCCAAAGGTTAGTGGAAATCCTGGAGAAGACCCGTCAAATCACGTTATGACTTATCATTTATGGTGTTCTTCGAACTCCTTGAATGATGATTCGGTAAGACTTCGTCTTTTCCAAAGAACACTCATTCGTTCGGCTGCTAAGTGGTATATTAAATTACCGAGAGATTCTTTTAATAATTTCACCCATTTAACCACTACCTTTTTGACCCACTTCTAGTTACCCATCAGATATGATACTGGAACGGAACTTTTGACCAAGTTTAAACAAACGACCTCTACTCACATATCAGATCATATTCATGAGTGGCATCGTCATCGTCACATGGTTAAAACCTATGTTCCTGATCAGCATTTAGCTAAGTGGTTCATTAAGTCCTTATTTCCATCTATCACTGAGGATGTGGCTAAAGGTGGAGTTGTTACCAAAGGGCAAGTGATTGCTCGTGCCCAATACTTGGATTTAATTTACATGCAATCTGGCATGCTCTATGACAAAATTCCACATGTACCACGCCTAAATCAATCCATTCCACCTCCATCATCGAATAGGGACTCTCATGCCGGAGACAGTGTGATCGGTTCCTTGAGCATGCAAACGGCGAGTAGACCATCTAGTCAACCACTTGCTACAAATCAAACTATAAATGCATCTGAGGCACCTGCTTCTAATATTAATGTTGTGTCATCTGACAAAGGTAAGAATCCAAAGCAACCAGGAAGCAAGAAGAAAGGGAAAAATAAAAAGGAAAATGAAAACCCTCCTCAAGAGAAATCATTTGATTCCTCTAATTCGGGAAAGAAACCTCATTATCCATGTATGATATGTAATGACGAGCACTTTGCAAGAGATTGTCCTCACCACTTGTAAGTTTATAAGTTGTTAAAAAATTCTGTCGCATCTGCAGTGTTGACATATTCATTTCCGAACCCCGATACCAATATGTTTGCAACTAAAAATTCTTCCACATCCCAGGTATTAATGTTATCCATCGCAAAACCTAAATATGAGATTTTGGTTCAGACACGTAGTAAAGATTATGGTAATCTGCCACCGTTGTCAAATAATCAGGCCACTGATCAACCTGGTTCTTCGACTTCGACCGCATCGGAAAATATTCCACTGCCCATTGCACCAGAATTAACAATAAAGCCACCTAAGGGAGTTGTGCATAAATCAACGTTTAACACTCAAGCTCGAGCTGCTCAAAATTATAACATAGTAGAAGATCTTGCTCAGTCTCCTTCTGCTATGTCAACGCTTAAGGTATTACAAAATTTCCCCTCCCCGAAGTAGGCTTTACTGTCAACAATAGGTGGAGTAGATCCAACAGATTCTAATCTTGTGGTTTTTAATCAGTCAGGATATAGACCACAGTTACCAGCTCAATTAGCTTTTCTAATTCAGGTTAAAGCTCTCAACAAAAATATTCATCGAATGATCATAGATGAGGGATCTTCTACCTGCATTATGTCAATGATCTACTGGAAAACATTGGGGTCACCTACGTTGTCAAGATCGCCAATCACATTGAAGGCTTTTGATGGAAGAACTTATACTTCATGTGGGATTTTGAATAGCTTGCAAGTAGAACTAGGGGGAAAAATGGTAACTGTTGAAATTGAGGTGGTTGATGGACCCCTTGATTACAACATTTTACTTGGATGACCATGGGTTTATGCTATAGCTGCTGTTGTTTCCACATATTTTCGCACAATTGCATTTCCTCATAAAGGTGGAATAACATTTATCAACCAAACCTCATTTTTTTCCTCTAGTTCTCAAGTTATGGGAAGCATTCCATTTGTTAACAGACTCCCGCTTTCACTTCAATCTGTTGGTGTAGGTCTTTTCAAAGATCCCTCCTTAATGGGTACTTTCACACTTCCTCCACCATCTGAAAATTTGGAAGTCGCGAGAGTCGAGACATGTAATATGTTATCCTCTATTTCATCTAATTTAAAGAGGATCACCAATAGTGTTGAAGACAAGAGTTTTGCTGAGGTTGTGCTGCTAAGTCCCATCGAACTTGCATAGCAATCAATTTTTCTTTCTTGTGCGGCATTTCCAGATCCACATTTGCCAATTGTATGGGTAGATCATTCACTTGAATATGGTACTTCTTCCAATCCTTTTTCTTGTATATATTCTACAAATGAAGAAATCATCCAATCAATGATGATGGGAGAAGAACCTTGGGAAGATTATCATCATCATTCCCTTATTTTAGATTCCAAGGAAGATTATTCAGATGAACTAGTACACCCTTCGATTGTAGATTTCTTTTCGAATTCTGTTAGAATACATTTGGTAGATTCTGAGCGTAATTTGTCTAACATAGAAGAAACCATTTCTATAGACACTTCGACCAAACCCAATGTTGTAGAAAACATTCATCTCAGCAAATCTTGTTCTCCTTCGAAACTCGATATTTACCGTGCTCTGTTTCATGAATTTAGAAATGTATTTGCATGGTATTATAAGGAGATGCCAGGCAATGATTCAAGCATCATTGAACATAAAATCAAAATGTACCCTGATGTCAAAACAGTACGATAGCAGCTTCGACCTGTACATCCAAAGAAAGTTGCTCACATTAACACAGAGGTTGAAAAATTTTTGCATGCTGGCTTCATTTACCCTGTGCCTCTTACCGATTGGGTATCAAATATTGTTCTAGTGATAAAGAAACAAGGAACAATCCAAGTGTCTGTTATTAACAGGATTTAAATAAAGCGTGTCCAAAAGACAATTATCCTACACCCTTTATCAACCAGATTATTGACGAATGTGCCGGGTGTGAAATCTTTTCATTCATGGATGGATTTTTTGGTTACAATCAAATCAATATCCGCCCAAAGGATCAGTCAAAAACTTCATTTATTTGTCCCTAGGGCACATTCGCGTATAGAAAGTTACCTTTTGGTTTGAAGAATGCAGGGGCTACATTTCAAAGGGCAATGAATTATGCCTTCCATGACATTAAGAACATTATAAAACCATATCTTGATGATTTTCCTGCTCATTGACGAAAGCGGACTGATCACTCGCAGCATCTTAGAGCAATATTCTTACGGTGCTAACACTACAAAATAAGGCTCAATGCACACAAATGTGTGTTTTGTGTTGGCTCTGGTCAATTGCTTGGATTCGTGGTCTCAAAAGATAGAATTCGACTTGATCCAACTAAGGTTCAAGCAATACTTGACTTGCCTCCACCTTCGAATTTATTAGAGTTACAGAAACTTCAAGGGAAGGCAAACTTTCTAAGGAGGTTCATTCCAAACTATGCTGAGTTCACTAAAGGTTTTACACGACTGTTGAAGAAAGAGGTAGCCTTATATTGGGATCAAGTTGCGCAAGCTTCGTTTAGTGCTCTTAAAGATTCCCTGATTAGAGCATCATTAATGTATGGCCCAAACTATCAACAAGACTATTACTTGTATCTTGCCGCTACAAATACAACCATCGGAATGGTTTTAGTCCAAAAAGTTGACAGAATAGAACATCTTGTATATTATTTGAGTCGAAATCTCAATGATACAGAAAGAAAATATTCCTATGTGGAAAATTTAGCTTTGGCAGTCGTTCAGGTTGTGCAAAGGTTTCGTCACTATATTCTACTGCGTAAAACTACAATTATCTCCAATTACAACCCTATGACATACATTTTGTCATGTCAATTGTTGGGGGGAAAATACTCGAAGTGGATAGTTATATTGCAATAATTTGATTTGGAATTTGTTAAGTATAAATCAAAGAAATCTCTCATATTTTTCGAGCTACTTTCCGATCTTCCCTCATCCTCCAACGATTCAACATCAGAAACATCAATCATGGATGAGTCTCTGTTTCTCATTTGTTCAAGTGATTCATGGTATGGAGATATACTGATCTATCTCCAGACCCAAGCTTTCTGACCCGATACCTCTCACTCTAAACAATGTCATATTAAATACCAAGCCAAAAATTATCTGATCATTGATGACACGCTTTATCGTCGTGGTATTGATACCATTTTACGTAGGTGCCTCACTCATGAGGATGCTGAGAAATCTTTGAATGAATGTCATTCAGGTGCTTGTAGTGGATATTTGTCTGGATATGCGATAGCACAGAGAATTCTCCATGCTGGATACTTGTGGCCAACAATATTCAAATATTGCATAATTATTGTTAGAAGTTGTCATGCATGTCAAATATTTGATCGGAAAACCAGATTACCACCTGCACCTTTGCATCCAGTAGTTGTTGTTGGACCATTTGTAAAATGGGGCATAGATTTCATGACATGTAACCCCACATCAACCAGGGGGCATGGTATATTATAGTCTTCGTTGACTATTTTACCAAATGGGCCGAGGCGATGCCTACATTAAACAACAGCGGAAAAACGGTTGCATTATTTTTCTTCAACCACGTGGTTTCCAGGTTTGGTGTACCACAGGCTATAGTTACAAATCATGGGTCACATTTTTGCAATCACATGATGGTTGAGTTAGCTGCCAAATTAGGATTGTCGCATGATAGTTCTACTCCATATTATCCGCAAGCTAATGGACAAGTTGAGGCCATCAAGAAAGTCCTTAAGCGCATGTTACAAAGAATGGTTGGAGTTTACAAAAGAAATTGGCACTTAATCCTATACTTGGCTTTATGGGCATATCGAACCTCGATGAGAAATGCTACCAGATTCACATCCTTTCAGCTGGTGTATGTTTTGGAAGCAGTCTTGCCGATTCAATGTGAAATTTCGTCACTCAAACTCGCAATTGACCTGCTACCTCACACTTCTGAGGAAGAAGCACGTTTCTTGGAATAAATCCATCTACATGAAACCCGTCGTGACGCCGCATTGGCTAACGAAGCACACAAGAATTGGGTAAAGGCGCAATATGATCAAAATGTGAAGCCTCGAATTTCTCGAAAGGTGACCTGGTCCTGATTTACGATCAAGATTCTAATCAAATTGGAGTAGGGAAATTCGAACCACTTTGGATGGGCCCTTATATTGTTAAGCGCATTTTGACGAAAGGTGCCTACGAGTTAGTAGATTATGACGGAATTCCATTGTCTAAGCCCATAAATGAGTTGTATTTAAAACGTTACTATGCTTAATTAAGTATGGTAAAACTCATGTAAATATGCTTGGATTGCATGTGTGAGTGTATTTCTTTAAGGGTTTTTATTTGGTTAAGTAATCCACTTAGCATTCGTTGCAGATGTCGAACTTTTCAAAACCATTTGTTGGTTACGTCGTTAGTGCTAGCCGTAGTACACAGAACCTATCTTCTGTAGCATGGGCCATTTTCACTCTGAGCGGTAAGTTAATGAGTTTTAGAGGGATTTGTATCGATCGGTCAACAAACAATATCGTTGAGTATAGCACATTGATTGAACTTCTCTCTGATGCCATTTCACTTAGCATTCCGAAATTATCATTAGGCTGGACTCACAACTCGTTGTGCTACAAGTTACTGGCGTTTATGCTCCCTGAAACCCAACAATTCATTGTATGTTCCTTAGAGTTCGTATTTTGGAAAGGTATTTTGTGTTTTGACGAAAGGTGCCTATGATTTAGTAGATTATGATGGAATTCCATTGTCTAAGCCTAGAAATGGGTTGTATTTAAAATGTTACTATGCTTAATTATGGTAAACATCATGTAAATATGCTTGGATTGCATGCGTGAGTGTATTTCTTTAAGGGTTTTTATTTGGTTAAGTATTCCACTTTGCATTTATTGCATATGTAGAACTTTTCGAAACCATTTGTTGGTTACGCCGATGGTGCTAGTCATAGTACACAGAACCTATCTTCTACAGTTTTAGAGTCGGTATGGTCAGTCCTCCGTCAGAGATCAAAACTCTTTATGAATTTCATTTTTAGGTGTCCCGCTCCATTCACCCAGCTGCATTCTGCTAGGGGCATGCCATAATCTGACGGAAAAGGTCATGTTAGTCATTTCCCCTCATGTCTGGCTCTTGCTGGCTCGGGAATTTTGTCAATAATCACCAAAGTCCATGACAGTCAAGGTCTAGTCCTTTAATGGACAAAAGTCATTTTTGATCATTAGGTCTAGGGATTAATCAATTTGGTCTTCAAACAAAGCCATGCAGGCTAGAGTGAGGCCCTTACACAGTTATGATTCAGAGAGCTTCATTGTCATGTGGATAGACTTTGACTCTTCTTCAAAACTCTATTTTGAAGAAAAGTCAAACAGTGTCATTTATGATAAAATTTTCAAAAAAGTCGCCAGTTGATTTCTTCAGGTGCAGGCATGGTTTCCGTGGACAAATGTCTTTTTGTGCAATCCCTGCAAAGAGTGTCGAAAATTTCATCATTTGAGCTAAAATTTCAAAGGGAAAGTGAAAATCAGTGTGCTTTAAAGTCAGTGAAAAAGTGTCGAAACATAACATTAGAAAAATGGGTTTTTGGAGAAGCAAAAATTTAACCCATCACTTCCAAGTCTTTATATACAAGTTTTCACCAAAATCAAAGCCATTGTGCAAATCAAGTGCATAGGAAAACATTGCAAAGGGTTTGAGTGTGCATCGTGCGTGTTTGAGTGAGTTGGAGGCAGTTTCCAGGAGTGCGGCGCACACAGAGCCAACCCTCAGTGTATTTTTTTCGACGGGCGCGACACACACCCAGGGCGCGTCGCACTGGGTTTTGCATGCAGCGCACACCTACAAAGGGCCAAAACAGTGCCAAATCACCTCAAATTTTTTGTGAAGCCCATCAAATTGACAGGTAAGCTCTATGACATGACTTGTTCATCAAAGTTTATAAATGATATCGTGGTTTATGGCGATGTTTGAATGCAACCAAACTCATAAAATCAACCACAAGAAAACACCCAAAAACCATGATGGCTAGGGTTGCAAAATTGTGGTGTTAGTGCCAAGGCTCCATTTCACCCATCATTTTTCCCTCACCTACCATTTTTTCCTATCCTCCCTTTCTCGTTTTTCCTATTATCCCTACCCTAAAAACACCACCAAACCCTATTCCCTTTCCCCTCCTCCTATTCATCAACATAACACCCCAAAACCCTACCTTTTCAAAACCTCAAAACCCTACCCTATCAAATACCCAAACCCCCTACATATCCCTAAACAAACTTCTCCCCATAACCCCTATTCCTATCACATTACTCCCCTCCTAATACTCCCTTTTTCATTGTTCCCCTTGGTGACAGATATCACAAGAGCACCCAGCTTCACACCATCATCAAAGGACAGCCTAAGTACAATACACACAGCAGTCATGGCATCACAACATTCATCAGAGTATGAGATGAAGACACAAAGTGACTCATCATCGGAAGAGCAGGCTCCCAGGAGACATCACAAGAGTGGCAAACATGTCAGGGATGAGCCCACTACCCTCACTAAATTACAAGCATGCTCTCTTGCCATGTCATGTTTCCAGCACCTAGCATGTTTTGAATTTGTCAAAGGGTGGCTAATGTTAGAGTTCATCATGAGTTGGCCCATCTTTTGGTGCTTCATCTACATGGAGGTCAGTCTATCTTGGTCGGGGTCACCTTCACATTGACACCCGAAACTATCTCAGTGGCAACAGGCATACCAAATGTTGGAGAACAGTGGCATAAGAAGAAGAAGGTGGATAGGAAACACTATGAGCCTTACATCAAGGCCATATTCTTGAGTCAGCTCACAAGAGTCTTTCCCTTCAGATACTTGAAATATGAGTATGCTCCACTCATGAGATTGATCATGAAATACTTCAGCTGTGAGGGGAGGTTCTCTCGACTATATGCCTATCACATCAGGTTGCTCATGCACTTTACCAGGGTGCGGATGATGAACCTCCCATTTTTCATTTGTAGGAACATAGAGAGGATGAACACCTTCATGGAGCATAAGACCCCTCAGCGACAGCTTAACAGTGTTTATCACTTTGCTCTTATCCGGATTTTGGTGGATCATCCGTTGGGATTGCAGGGCATTGCTTGGGAGGACTTCATCTCCCGTGACCTCTTCAGCACTTCACAGGTACTATCAAAGGTAGAGCAGGAGATAGGTGGTCCTTGTTATAAGTATGAGCACCATGAGACCACGACTATGCCAGTATTCGTGACATATCAGAGAGGCAGTACGCACTTGTTTGCAGCAGAAAAGTGAGTGTTATCTCCACTCGGGGTGGAAGGGGCCTCGCTTCCGACATCGACTACACAGGTACAGGACAAGGACAAGGGGCCCATGCATGATGAGGGGCCATTAGGTGAACAGGAGGCTGATTTCATCCTCATTCAGGATGATGATGCAGAGGTGGAGAATGCCCGACTCAGGATGACTATTAAGGAGCTAAACACGGAGATACAAGACTTGTCACTCAATGTGGAGAGGGCCAGATGGATCATCAAGTATCTGGAGTAGAGGAACAAGCAGCTTGAGGACCAGCATGAGATCATGGAGCTGCAAAGCATCCGTGAGAATCGACAAGCTGCCCAACAAAGG
>APFE030392539.1:0-22944 GCA_000404065.3 Pinus taeda | reverse complement strand
AACATTTGGATCTTTTTGCATATAATTGTTTCTCCTCCAATAGTTGTAGCACCTTGTCAACATGTTCAACATGATCCTTCCAAGACTTGCTGTAGATTAGTATATCATAAAAAAATACTAACACGATTTTTCTAAGGAATGGTTTGGAAATGGAATTCATCAAACCTTGAAATGTTGAAGGTGCATTGGTAAGGCCAAAAGGCATGACCAAAAATTCATAATGACCCACATGAGTTCTAAATGCTGTTTTCAGAATTTCTTAAGTCTTCATTTTGATTTGATGATATCTTGAACGAAGATCCAACTTGGTGAAGTAAATTGATCCATGCAATTCATCCAGTAATTCATCAATGACAGGAACGTGAAACTTATCTTTAATAGTGAGCTTGTTGAGCTCCCTATAATCCGGACACATGAGCCATGATCCATCCTTCTTGTGCACTAATACTACTGGAGTAGAGAAAGAACTTTGATTTGGTTGAATTACACCAGCCTCTAGATTTCTGCCACCATACGTTCAATTTCACTCTTTTGGGCATAGGGATATCTGTACGGCCTGATGTTTGGAGGAACACTTCCTAGAGTCAGATGAATAGCATGATCATGATCACGAATAGGTGGGAGACCTTTGGGAGTCTCAAATACCTTGGAATGATTATTTAAGACTTTTTAGAGATCTAGAGAAATAGATGATTCCAATGTGGGAACATCTAGCGAACATAATTGTGCAATTACACCCCTTTGTTCCTTTTTTAGAAGCTTTGTCATACCATTAGAGCTGATTATATTTCATGGTTTCTTTGCACTACCCCTTAATTCAACTTCCTTTCCTTCCATAGAAAATTTCATGAAAAGTTCTTGAAAATTAAAAGCTATTGTACCCAAGGATTATAGCCATTGGACTCCTAGAACAACATCAGCACCTCCCATTAGAATAGAAAGCATTGGGCTAGTCAATACATATTCTCCCATGGATATCTTGATATTATGGCACTTTCCAAAGCAATTTATTGTTCCTCCATTTGCAATCATCACTTGACACTCTGGTGCTGGATATAGGAAGCAATTCAATTCTTTGCTACCTTACAATGAATAAAATTGTGGGTGCTTCCTGAATCAATCAACACTATTACCTTTTTCTTCTTGATTTGTCCTTCTATCTTGATGGTTTGAGGAGTAGTAATTCCCGCCAATGCATTAGAAGATATGGTCAGATTCATTTGTTCTTCATCTTGGCTTCGTTCCTGGAGTATATCCTCTTCTTTTGACCTTTCTTGCTCCTTTTCTTCTTCCTCCTTACAATCTATGTAGAATAATTTCTTCTCAGCACACTTATGACCTTTAGTGTATTTTCTATCACAACTGTAACAAATCCCTTTTGCTCTTTTTTCTTCCAATTGTTGTGGTGTCAACCTTATAGGTTGTGGAAGATTAGGAACAACACTTCCATCTTTATAGTTGTGAGTGGTATGCTTCTTGGTTGCCATAATTTTGCTTTCCATTTTTCTTGCTAACCTGAATGCCTTCTCTAATGAATCAGGTTCCCAAAGGCGAACATCATGTTGGATATTATCCTTTAAAGACCCTATGAACACATCAATCCTATGCTCCTCTGGAATATCTTTTACCCTTATGTTCAATTTTTGGAACTCCTCAATGTGCTCCATTATTGAACCCTTTTGTTTGAGACTTATCAATTGGCTAAAAAAAGTGTTGCTTTTTGTATCCTCATAATGTGCTATCAATTCTTCCGTAAAAATTGCCCAAGTGATAAATTTTTTATGAGAGGAAAGCCATTGATACCATACAAACTAATTTGGTTCTAGATATAAAGTTGCGATATGTACCTTTTGTGTGTTTTGCACATTATTGAGATAGAAAAATTGCTCCATCTATAATATCCATGTTGTGGGATCCTTGCCATCAAACTTCCTCATATCGATTTTTGGAATATGGTGGGTCTTCGATCCCACATTAGAGTCTATGAAATCATGATTATCATTTCTTTTGTTTGCATCATGAGTTTCCTTTACAACCTTTTCACCATTAGTAAGTATTTCTTGTAGAAAATTTGTCAAATATGTCTTGAAATCTGCCATGTCTGTCTTCAAATCTGCCATGTCTCTCTTCAAATCTATATTCAAATCGTCCATATTAGCTTCCATGCCGTTTATCTTAGATTCCACGCCATTTATCTTAGCTTCTGTTAGCTTTTGTGAGCGTGAAATTTGTTGCACTTGTTCTTGTAATTTTGATATATCATGTAGCATTTCTTCCTCTTCTTCATGAGTCACGCTAGGGCTTTCAGGTTCCTTACTAGGTGTTTGCATTTTCTTTCCTTGGAGCATTCGTTACCGATAATAATGCTCTACTATGCCCTTTGAATTCCTTCAAAATAAAATTTCAAACCAATCTTAAGCAAAAATTTAAAAGAATCTACACACCTTTTTTCACTTTGTAGGAGCTCGATATTGCCTTTGATGTATCTCTATACTTTCAAATCATCTAGTTCTGAAATTGCGACTTGCAGTAGCCCTCTGTTTCCTCTTTCCAATTCCACCAATCTGATCCAAATTGGATTCTCCAAGGAAGCGTTATTCAAAATCTCCCACAGTGACCTTCTTACGAAATTTCAATCAGATGCTCAGAGAGAAAGTTATGATGATTTTGCCTAGGTCACTTGTTTGGAATGAAATTTAGGAGTCTGCAAGAAGAGCAACTTCCTTATATCATATCTCCGAAAATATAGTGCGAGCAGCTCTGAAATTCGGACCCGAGATTCAGCATGATTTCTTCTCAAATGGTTTTTGTTTTTAGCTTCTGAAACTTTGCATAAAAAAAGTTATAGTGAAAATGCCATGATGACCTGTTTGGAGCAGCGAAACCCTAGAATCCAAAGCTCTGATACCAAATGTTATGAAACCAGCTCAAGAAAAGATAGATCAACACCTTAGAATTCAGCCTCTTCGAGGGGGAAACCTCCTTTACATTACATAAATGAACAATTCTTGGATGATTCAAATGACAAAACCTCCTTTCTATATATTGGAGTCTAAGGAGTCACAATATAACCCAGCTGACCTAACAATAATAATATAAAGCCACAAAAATAACAATAGAGGGATTCTATGGGGCACAATAATAACAATATGGGGATAATAGGGGCACAACAATATTAATAAGGAACGCAACTACAATATTAATGGGGTAATCACTGGTATTATAGGGACCCAACAGAGTGCCAAGGTGTTCTAGTGAATGTAATGTTTCCAAGTCATGGAAAAATGTAATGCTATTTGTAAGGTCATGACTGCCAAGGTGTGTTAGGGAATGCTAGGGCATGCTAACATGTGCCAGATAGTACGAAGACATGTCAAACAAGATAAGACGTGCCAAGTGTGAAGACATGCCAAGATGTACAAGGGTGTGACAATGCATGCCAGGGACTGTCACAGGAACAAAAGGGAGGAAAAAGTTAAACTACAAGTAAATGAGCACATAATAGGGTTAATAAGTATTCAATTTACCTTTTCTATGAGGGTCATGCTAGGAAAACCAACACTAGGTGCCAATAGGTGCCAAGTGCCAAGTGTTAATGCATTCTACATGCCAAATCTTCCTCTGTTTCTTCTCATATAGTTTCCAATAATTGATCTCAAATAAATTTAATATTAAACCATGCCAAATCATACCAAGTCATCTCAACGCATGCCAAACATTCTAATACTTTCCAAGTGGTAATGTGCGTCAGGGAGTGTGATGCATGCTATGAAGTGGAAGAGCATATCGAAGAATGCTAAGGTGTGCTAGAGAGTGCCAATGCATGCTGAGGAGTGTTAGGGAGTACTAGGACGACACAAGGGAGCACTAGGTCAAAATGCATGGTGTTGGCCGGATAAATCGATCTTGCGGACAAGGCCGACCTCCCTAGTATCAAAAGATATCTAGCAACAAGCAGGAGAAGCCAATCTATCTTTCTCTAAACATTTTACTATTCATTAATAAAAACTATAAAGGTGTTTAGACCTTACCTTAAGTCCAATGCTAGTTTGTAGCAACCACGCTTCAACCGTCTGAAAGAATTTCCTTTTGAGAACCTGCAATCACAAACAAGCACACATCAAATAACATCTGCATAGCTAATATCATAAATCATGTTCATTATAGTGATCAAGGAATCCATAAAATAAACCATAAAACACAGCTTATTGAGAAAAATAAACTTATTTGTATTAACTTTGAAATAGAAGAACCTTACAACCTTTGGTGCCTTGATGTTGTACAAGCTCTTCCTAGGGTCTGAAACAGGAATCTCCTTTACTTTGACAAGCCTCACACTCTTCCAAATGAGATCAAAGAGGTATGTAATCTCTCCTCACAAAAGCTCAATTAGAAAGACTAAGTTCCAGCAACATTTCACCTCAAAAATATTCAGCTTTCAACATCCCAAGTAACCAGCCTAATGCTTCATTTTATAGTGCAAAGGAAGGAGGTTATAGGTCCACCTATGAAGGGATAGAGTCCTTCTTCAAAGGGATAAGCTCCTCACATGAAGGGGTTAGCTCCTTAAGGTATGGGATGCATGAACCTTAAAGGAGTGAACTTGCCACCTTAAGATTCCTTGTAGAAGCTTCCAGAAATGACTCAAAGTGAGTTTTTAAGAATATACTTGTGCCTTTTTAACTTTTACAGGGGTCCGCACCCATAACATAGAGATAGAGTGGTCAGGTGCGCGGGGGACACGACCATTAGGTTCGGGACTGCAGGTAATGCTAAGAGAAAGTGCGGAACCAGAGTTTTATAGACTTTTGAGGGCTTTCTCTTATTTTCAAGGCTTGATATGAAGAACTGAGCTTTAAGACTTGCAAAAGAGGAAATTATGAGTGGTGATGGACTCACACAGATTGTAGAAAGTCAAAGTGACAATTTTTATGCAACAGATTGCCCCCTAAAGTGCAAAGTCTATAATAGATGAAGATAGAATTTGTCATCTAAGAAGAGTGAAGTACTTTATCATTTCAAGGATCGTCCTGTGGACACCCCAGTTAGAACCTATAAAAAAATTGTGAACATATCATCGCTGAGGTAGGCATTCCCATGCTCAGATCAAAATTAACTAAAAAAATAACTAAAATGTTCTGATACAAGAATGATTTTGTAATACATCACAAATATAGACATATGTTGACACAGTATGGGCACAACCATCTATTTATGAATAGCCCACTGTATAATGAATAAAAAAATTCCTCATAGCTTGAATGGTAGAAACTAGATCCAGGGTCTTGATTTCTGCTTCCCAAACTAGTACGATTCTATCCATGTGAATGAATGTGCCGAAGTCAAACATGGTAGATACCACTTGATTACCAATCAATGATGTAAACTGTTAACAAGTGTGAGAGAAACCACCAGTATTGTCAATGGCTCTCAAAGTACTCAGTACAATCCATGAAATGTGAACATGAGCTGATGTCAAACATATCATAGAATCCTTTGATCGAAGGACAATGATGCAAGCTATCATCGAAGGCAAGAAACCTGCCATTAGGGCATGCAAATTCCAAGGTACTGATGATTTCTAGATCATATTTCTAGATAATGAGGTGAAGTCGATAGAAAGTGATATATCGCAGGCAAGCCCACAACATGAAATCATAGATCAAGTTTTTGAGAAATATATTTGGCAAGGACTAGCTCGGGAATGGTCAAAATGGATGACAGATATTTTGCAAATGAGTAGTTTATTTGAACTGACCTCTTGAACACATAATGACACTACATATGGTTTGGTGACAATTGACCCAAAGCTAATACCCAGAAACCAGCTGAAGACTTTCAATATGGTTTGATTAACTGTTAGGCAAAGGATTTCCCAACCCAGGTAAACAAAAAGTGTCATGATCAAGAGTGGTTAACTGCTTTTCTAAAACACAAAGTATAAAAACAGGTTCATTTTCTCTCTTTTCCCCCACCATTTCTGGTAAGTACCTCTTTATTTTTGACAAGCTTGAGGAGGATAACATTTGCTTGGTTATAAGCTCATCCATGGGTGTCCTTTTTCGTTAATTTGTGTCCCCCAAGCCCGAAAAAGTATAAAATAATACTTGAGAGAACTGCTTGACCATTACGATCAAGGAGTACTTTTCATAGTTAGTGGCACCGATCTGAAAAAGTAAAAAAGCGATCGAAGAGACGTCATTTTAAAACCAATATCGAACTTGAAATGACAAAAGTCCGCCGATCTTTTCATGTTTATGCGGTCAGAAAAGCGCTGTGAGTGGACTGCCTCTTAATTCTATTTAATGAGTTTAAAAGGGGAAAACTCTGCAATCTTTTCATATTATATGAGTCAGAAAAGAGCTTAAAGAGGACTCCAATGTTTCACTTTTTTGTAAGTTTTGGAAGAGTCCGAAAAAGTGAAAAAATATGCTCTTTGTTGAAAATGATCAATTATCCCTGAAAATCCAATATTTTGCACAAAAACTTAAAACATTACTCATACCTGTTTAAAATAAATAAAAATGCATCAAAAGTTACCTTTTTAAAGTAAAAAATAAATAAATTAAAAATTCATTTATTCAGAAAAGCTATAAAAATGGATTTTGTGAATTCATTTTTACCATTTGACTTCAGAGTGAGAAGTGAGAGCTTTTGGGTAGGAAACTTCCTGTGAAGATTGTGGAAAATCCGTCCATTGGAATTGAAAACCGTCAGCTCCAGGTAATCCACATCACCCTTATCTTGCATTTCAACCATGTGCATTTCGTTTTTAGGCTTTAAAATTGATTTTTGAGGAGAATTTGTTTTTAGAAAAACGCTCGTGGGGGTCTGTAGGTGCAACATGCGGCTTCTGCGGACCTTGACTTTTTTCTACAAAGGAAAAAGTTGGTGCTCAACGCCTGTTGCTTAAGACGAGTGCGGACCTATGCACTGTCCGTAACTAGCGGGTGTGGACCCCGCAAAATAGGTTTTAAAAAATTCCAATTTTCTCCATTTCCGCCCAAAAATTTTGAACTAAATTGTTCTAATACATCTTTTTTGCAATGTAGGACATACAAAATGATTATTTGGTGGGAACGCGAGCATGAGGATGTAGATATAGCTACATTAATTCATCCACCTAAAATATGGACATTAAAAGTATGCAGACTATTTAAATTCTGGGCCATACCCAGCATGAGGGCCCAAGTAGATTTCTTGCAATGGCTGGTAGACAGGTGGAGCATACAGGACCAGTGTTTCATGATTGGTGGCCACCAGCTCGAAATCAAGCTAGAGGACATATCTTTCTTGACTAGTTTGCCCAAGAGAGGTGAACGATTATCTCTTTTCGGGACTAGGCCAGGTGGCCAGTTTGTCACTAGTCTTCGATTGGAGTTTTGTAATGACCAAACATAGGAAAAATGATTAGATATTAAAACTATATCTCGTCCTAAACTTAAGGTTATCGCATTCACTGTCACCAGACAATGCAGGAGTGCAGCATTGCATGTAGCTACTGGATCTTAGATGCGAACGGAAGTAGACTGTTATCAAAGTACCATCTTCAACTGGTGCGAGGCTGTGTTGGCGAATGTAAAAGGCCAACTGTCTAGAGCAAGGAACGAACAACTAAAAAACTTTGGATATGGTTTCTTGGTTGTGAGCTTTGGTCTAGAGAGGGTACCTATGTTGGTCCCACAACAGCTTTCTGTTGAGGCTGGTCTTCCTCGAGAGCTTAGTATAATGCGTTGGGTTGCAGTGATGGCCCGCCATCCTAAGGAGGGTTCAGAGGTTATCCGATTTCCACCTGAGTATTTTCGTTGGTTGAGGAACCAAATTTTTGTGATTCAGGATTTTCGATATGCTGGGATGGATTATTGTGGTGACCCAGACATGGCTCTTCCACCAGGAGAGCAGTGGGATGATTCTAGTAAAATCATTTTCAACACTTTCTAAGTTTTATTTTTTTTTTTTATTATTTTTTTTATTATTATTTTTTTTTAAATCGTCCAAAACTGATAATAAAAAGTTTTAAATGCAGATGTGGGTCCACGACGACCAGCCACTCTCCAACCTTATGAGAGGAGACACCCAACTGCAGCAGTGTCGGCCCCATAGGACCAATCTACAGAGACCCTGACCGAATTGGAAAATCATCTAGAGCGTTTGACAACAGATATTCCAGAGACTAGCATAGATGATATCCCACTTAGGTTACAGTGATATGTGATTGGTTCCCAGGACCTTTTAGGAGGTTCATTTGTAGGGTGGCCTGAGTAGTGGTTTATTATCGTGATCATCACCAGGGATAGGATGATCGCTTTTGTAGACTCACATGACATTTTATGTCTTTTTTGCCGATCATAAGGTGTTTTTCAATCTATGATCGAAGACGATGTATATTTGACACACTTGTATGCTATGATATATCATTATTACTAGCTATCTTGTAAAACATGTTATGGAATGTTTTTAAATTTACTGTTTTGATTATTGCAAATGTCTATTTAACATACGAGAAGCAACTGCATCTGCTAATGTATTTAAATATCTTGGAATATGCTGATATTCAATATAATCAAATTCATGTTCCAAGAGACGAACTCTCAAAAATAATCTTAATAACACTGGATTTCTAATGGCATAAACCCTGTTAAGCTGTAATACAATGAGTTCAGAATCTAACCTAACAATCAAACTCCGAATCCCAAATGAGATGGATTCAGATAATAACTCATCACTGCACTATACTCTGCAATGTTATTCATTGTTTGACGGAGGCTTACCCCATGCATAGATACTAACTCATCAGAGGGTGAATAGATAACCCAAGCTGTGGAAGAAATGTTCCATGTATTACGACAAGCACCATTAGAAAACCCGATATATGTTTGAAGAGACGTTGACATCTGCAATATCAAGAGTAAAATCAAGATAAGAAAGAACAATGATAAAAGCACTCTCTAAACTAGGCACACATTTCTAATCTAAAGCACACCCGCTAGAAAGAAACCAATCTAATAAAAATCTTGTTAAGGGATAAGTTCCCCTAGGGTCTTGGGTTAGTACCCTAGCAGATTAAAGGTTATCTATGCAGAGAAACACACATTCCATACAACCATGATGCTAATATAAACAAATTGAACGAAATGAGGTGCACCTAGCGGTCCTTCGTTTGAGAAGCTCCAGCCAGTGTCCAAACCCTCTTGGAGTTCCTTTTGCTTCTTCAACCTGCAAAACAATCAATTCAAGAAAGTATAGGAGTACATGGACTAAACATCATAAAGAAATCATCTTCATAGTATATTGAAAGGTAGTTAGTTATGCAATTAGAACAACCATTCATATATGAATCATAACATGGATATCATAAACATGAAGAAGTTTTATATCAGGAACAAGGACAAGTGTTTATTTTATTATAGATAACTAAAGTACAGAAAGGAATAATTTCACCTGAGTCGTCCTTTCGCAAGCTCCAAGCGGAATCGTCCTCCGGATTCGTCCAATTTCAAGCCTTTAACAAACTCCTTCCATGACTTACTCCATGATGTCTCAAGTAGTAGGAAGACATCATCACACAAGGAAACAAGGGTTTCCTGTAAATGGGGGAAGTGCAGGAGGCACAAGGATCTTTAGACCTGGTTAGGGAAAATCTCAGCAGAGTGATCTTTCTCTCTCTTCTCTCCTCCCTTAGGCCTTCCCATTGAAGCCTTTTTATACTTCTTCCAAAGTTGTTTTTTAGTTGGGAATTTGTTTGGAATAGTTGGGCCACGGGCACTAATAGGTAATCAACAGGTGAAACCCGTGATCTCCACCTGAAATTAAGGAGATTTAATTTTTTTTAAGTGTTTTAAGACATATACGCGGGTTGGGTATACACAAAACCACGTACACACGCGTTTAGCTTAGGGAAATGTCGTGTATAGGGAATAAAACACTATTTTTTAAATTTGGTCTGGAAGGAGGGGTTTCCCTAGGCCATGAGTGCAACATCACAAACCTCAAGATTGAGATTTGGAGCTATAACAGATGCCCCCTAATATATGAGGTTAGAAGGGGTACATGATGGCCGAAATGTATTAAGAAAGTTCATGGAAAGGAAATCTGTCAAAAACTGAGAAGGACTTCACTAGAGTTCAGCTTGCCAAGCCACAAAAGGAGATCAGAAAGAAACACTGTCTGAGTCAGGCATACCCATGCTCAGAGAAAGTATAACATGTCTGCATATCAAGTACAAGTGGATCCACTAAGTATACAAGTATAAAAGATTGGAAAATACATAATGGATCATCTGATCACGATCAAACAAGTACATGTCTGAATATCACATATAAGAATGTCAATGATGCTTAAGGATGAAGCGGATCACTGATATCAAAAAATGATCCCAAAAAGTACCAAATGAACATAATGGAATAAGATGGTACTACACTGTAAACTCAGGTGCCAGCATATAAAATGTTGCCATGAATGACTACAACATATAAGGTGGAGTGGTATCAACTAGCAGCAACAGGAGCAACTGTCAAGTGAACCAATGAATGTTGATACAACCTGAGGTCTTCACTGACCACCCTAGTACATTTCTACAACATGGGAATAAATGATCTGAAGTCGACCTTAGAATTTTGGAATGTCTGAAGGGAATTTTGTTGGGACCGGAGGACATGCTGGGTTGTATTTGATTAGATCGTTTGTTAATTTCGTGAGATCTGGCAAGTTCAAAGTTGCTAGAAAAGGAAGCTTAGGAGGACCTTGGGGATTCCACCCAGACTGGATAGAGCTCCCAAAGTTCTGAAAAGATTGGCCTGGATTTTGGAAGGCACTAGGCTGCCCGAAGTAACCAGTAGAACCAGCTGAACCAAAAGGCGAGCCTTGTGATCCAGCAAAACTTGGAGTTTGACCAACTCCAGCTAAAAAGCCTCCATAACCATCGAAGCTTCTTCCTAAAGGATTATAAGGAGTCGATAACCCTTGATACAGATTCCAAGTAGAAGCTAAGGGAGGAATACTTTGAAATGAACTAACTGTGGAGTATGGCCTATTCCCTTGTTGGCCGAAAAATGGATTCCTAGTTCCCATGCCACTAACCGCAGGGTTAGTCCAACCTTGAAAAGGATTGCTACTTTGTCCTAAAGAAGAAAAAGGCATAGATCCAATTGTTGGGTTGGAATGTGGTATATGACCACTTCCAAAAAGAAAACCCTGAAATGAATTCGATCCAGCCATCATGGATGTGGAGGCACTAAACGGAACTAATGGAATACCCTGTGAATGGGTGCCAAATGGGAAGAATCTAGAACCAAAAGCATTGGCTTGGGAATTTCCACTCGTATAAGGAATGGAGGTAGACCTAACTAAGGATGTGCTAGTAAAAGACCTAAATAAGGAAGCAAAGGGGATGGAAATAGTTCCTCGCCCTTGTATTGATGTTGGAGTCTATATAGTTGCAGCACTTGTAGTAGAAGCCATGCTTCCAGTAGTGGTCATCGATGATAAGTGCGTAATGTGACCTAGACTTGATGGTCTATGCGTCGGAGTCCCAACGTATTGTAATACTTCTGGATAGCTAGAAGGTAGAGGAGAATTCGGAGCCGCTAATGACTCTGGGAGTTCTTCTACCTCTATGTTATTTTCTGTTTGAAAGAGAACTCGAGAAAGAACTAGAGTGTTCCTCTCTTGTTCTGTGGTAGTACCAAGCCTATCTTGAACACTAATGCCCCTGAGAGGAGGATCAATCCCCGATGCGTCCACTACCACAGGATGAAACCCACTGGTAGTATTACCTCTGCGCCTTCTGGATAGCTAGAAGGTAGAGGA
This sequence comes from Pinus taeda, assembly GCA_000404065.3. Classification (NCBI taxonomy): domain Eukaryota; kingdom Viridiplantae; phylum Streptophyta; class Pinopsida; order Pinales; family Pinaceae; genus Pinus; species Pinus taeda. The sequence continues at coordinate 11,136 of APFE030392539.1, read as the reverse complement.
GAATTCGGAGCCGCTAATGACTCTGGGAGTTCTTCTACCTCTATGTTATTTTCTGTTTGAAAGATAACTCGAGAAAGAATTGGAGTGTTCCTCTCTTATTCTGTGGTAGTACCAAGCCTATCTTGAACACTAATGCCCTCGAGAGGAGGATTAATCCCCGATGCATCCACTGCCACAGGATGAAACCCACTGGCAGTATTACCTCTGCGCCTTCTAGGAGAAGGCTCTAAACTTGGTGGTGAAAGACCACGAAATCTTCGAGAGTGTCTAGGTGATCGGTCAGCCACTTTGAATTTTTTATTGAGATCTAACTAAAGACTCAAAAAATTGAAAGCTAGGCCAACTAGGAGCACAGAGCACACGCTAAAATGTCCCTAAAATATATCAGTTAGTCAAACAACTTTTGAGTATTTCCGCTCTGGGTGATGAGGACCAGACACCAAAATACAAGAAAGTGAAGTAAGGGGCCTTCTAAAGATAGTCTGGTATAATGACAATCCAGTCCTATCAGTGAATGTAACAGAGGAAGTTAAGCTGACCTCCTAACAACAACGTGCGCCAGTGCAAGCCCCCAAGTTTTGCAAGGGTGCCCTCCAGTAGTATCGTTGAGAGTGATACAACCTCGACCTTAGGTGCCATGGGATTCCCCTCCATAGCCACCTATGTGGATCCCTAGGAGTAGCAACTAAGGTTACCAACTCGTGTCAGAAGCTAGGTGGAACAGTCTTGAGGTAAGATCCGACAAGTAGGAGAGGGGGTATCTCTCTTCCCTGTCTTCAAAAAACCTCATGCTTAACTCCCAGATCCGGAGCTTTCCTGGTCTCCATTATGCTATTGGATTTTCACTCACTATTCAAACTCCTATGTTTGACAGTTTAAATGGCCTTGGAGAGTTTTCTCTCCACACACCTAATCCAAGGTTCTAAAGTGTCCTAAAACTTGTTGGTGTGTCTAATTTGACAATTATAAAAAGTTTTAGTATATTTTAATTAGCGCTTGTTTTTAAATGGGCTATTCCTTAAGTCAAGGGGTAAGCGGAAATGAAACTAGTGGTGTTTTGACGCAAAAGAAATTAATAAAAACTAAACTATATGCAAATGCACTTGTTTTGTTTTTCGATGAAAGAAATTTCTACTAGGTTCACAGAAACTTAAAAAAAAACAACAAATTTTTCTTTTCTTTTCTTTTACTCAAGCTTCACAATCACAAAAATTAACAAAACTATGGATGCCTAAAAAGATGCACAAATTTATCCTAATGCAATAAGTACATGCTGATGCAAAACTCAAAACTACTCTTAAATCAAGAAATGAAAGTAACTTGTTTATCAATTTTAATTTGCCACTTAAAATGTTTAGATAGAATATAATTTGCTAATGCTCATTTCGTCCAAACACTAAAATCAAGTTTCAAGACAAACAAAAATTCACTTTCACTCGAGAAAAGGAAACTAAATAAAAAAAACGTTCAAGAAAGAAAAACCAAGTTTTCAAGAAATTTTCTTCAAAAGCAAAACAAAAATGACTTTTCAAAAGTGCTCTAAACAAGACTGAAACTTTATGAATGAAGAATAGGCAAAAAAACACTTTGCGAGTTTGCAACACAAAGCATGTGAGAACTCAAGACTTTGCAATCAGATACTTGCTGTAAAACTAAAGACTGACATAGAAAAGTAACTGTTCAGGACTGAATCAGACAGGCAGACAGACCTTCAGAAATAAAAAGATTTTAAAAATCTTGAAAATTATAAGATATACATGACTGTGTTAGTGCATAGCTGCGTGTATACATGACTAATCATAAGGAAACATGCGTATATACGCTTCTGTAAACTGAAAAAACAAAATATATAAAAGATTTCAAGAAAAAACAAAAACAGTCTGAAGAAATTGATAAAACTTACAATTCAAGTTCCTACAGGAACATACTACACAGTAACAGCAAGCAAACAGATAACTGAGCCTTGATTGGCTTGAACAAACCCAAACTAGGAACAACAATACTGTTGTCCCCAGTGGAGTCGCCAATTCTGTTAAGGGATAAGTTCCCCTAGGGTCTTGGGTTAATACCCTAGTAGATCAAAAGTTATCTACGTAGAGAAACACACATTCCATACAACCATGATGCTAATATAAACAAATTGAACGAAATGAGGTGCACTTGGGGGTCCTTCGTTTGAGAAGCTCCAGCCAGGGTCCAAACCCTCTTGGAGTTCCTTTTGCTTCTTCAACCTACAAAAAAAATCAATTCAAGAAAGTATAGTAGTATATGGACTAAACATCATAAATAAATCATCTTCATAGTATATTGAAAGGTAGTTAGTTATGCAATTAGAACAACCATTCATATATGAATCATAACAGATATCATAAACATGAAGAAGATTTATATCAGGAACAAGGACAAGTGTTTCTTTTATTATAGATAACTAAAGTACAGAAAGGAATAATTTCACTTGAGTCGACCTTTCGCAAGCTCCAAGCAGAACCATCCTCCGTATTCGTCTAGTCTCAAGCCTTTAAGAAACTCCTTCCATGACTTACTGCATGATATCTCAAGTAGTAGGAAGACATCATCAAACAAGGAAACAAGGGTTTCCTGTAAATGGGGGAAGTGCAGGAGGCACAAGGATCTTTAGACCTGGTCAGGGAAAATCTCAGCAGAGTGATCTTTCTCTCTCTTCTCTCCTCCCTTAGGCCTTCCCATTGAAGCCTTTTTATACTTCTCCCAAAGTAGTTTTTTAGTTGGGAATTCATTGGGAATAGTTGGGCCACGAGCACTAATAGGTAATCAATAGGTGAAACCTGTGATCTCCTCTTGAAATTAAGGAGATTTATTTTTTTTTAAGTGTTTTAAGATATATACGTGGGTTGGGTATACACAAACCCGCGTACACACACATTTAGCTCAGGGAAATGTCGCGTATAGGGAATAAAACACTGTTTTTAAAATTTTGGACTAGGTCTGGAAGGAGGGGTTGCCCTAGGCCATGAGTGCAGCATCACAAACCTCAAGAGTGAGATTTGGAGCTATAAAAAATCTCCACACCAACATTTAAGTATAATATCTCTTAAGATAAAGTCCATTTCTGGGTTTACCCAAAGAGACACCGTCAAAATCTACCAATTCTTAGGCCCCTTTTGCCAGCTTTCACTTAACAATGTAAGGACCGTGCCACATAGGTACAAATTTTCCAGCCCCTAGTTTATCGTTTGCTTGATTGTATAGTAAGACTAGGTCTCCTTTCGAAAAATTACAAGGTGTAACATTTCGATCGTACTGAGCTTTTATTTGTTTCACATGAGTTTCGATTGCTAATGCAACATCACGTTGATTCTCATCTAGTTGAGCTAAGTGCAACAGATGTTTCTCCTCTTAGGAAGTGGCTGGGAGTAATTCTATGGATATTTGCAATGACGGAATTTCGCATTCAATGGGTAACATTGCTTCCAAACCGTAAACCAGTTGATGTTTTTACTGAGGTTTGATATGCCCAAAGTGCTAAAAATAACATGTTATGCCAATTCGACCTATGAATACCAATGATTCATTGGATCATAGTGAATAGAACTTTATTGATAGCTTTGACCAGACCGTTAGCCTATGGGTAATATGGAGTAGAACTATCGTGACACAGGCCAAGTTGATCTGTTAGTTCAGTCATCATGATGTTTCGAAAATGACTCCCATGATTAGTAATAATAGCTTGAGGAACACTGAATCTAGTAATTATATGATTGAAAACGAAAATTGCAGCAGTTTTTCCATCTGTCGAAAATGTAGGCATTGCCTCGGCCCACTTAGTAAAATAATCTACCGCAAGGATGATATACGCATGCCCCTCGACCAAGTGAGGGTTACATGTAGTAAAGTCAATACCCAACTTTACAAAAGGACTGATAGCAGTTATTGGGTGGATAGGAGCAGGTGGAGAACACATTTTACAATAAAAAATTTGACAATTGTGGCATTTCCATACTGCATAGATACAATCTTTGAATAAGGATGGCCATAAATAACCAGTGCACAATATCTTTCGGGTTGTGGCATACGCAAACATATGACCGCCACATGCTCTAGAGTGATAATCATTCAGAACCTTTTCAGCTTCTTCATGAGTTAGACAACGTCGGAAAATAGAATCCACCCCACGATGATAGTGTATCTCTAATAATATTGTATTGTTGGGATTTGAAACAAATTTTCCATCGCTGAGATTGTGAGATTTCAGGCTGACAAGATTGGGTTTGGATATAGACAATAATATCTCCATACCATGGATAAAGAGTACTGATAAGAAATAAGGATTCGTCCGCAATGGGTTCTTCCGCCACAGTTTCAGTATCAATACACGGGAAATCACACATCGGTTCCGCAAAAACCAAAGATTTCTTTGCCTTAGATTTTTTAAACTCCAAGTCAAATTCCTACATGATAACTATCCATTTGGAATACTTGCCCCCTACCAATTGTTTGGTCATGATATACGTCATAGGGTTACAGTCTGAAATTACCGTGGTTTTGCGTAATAAGATGTAGTGACAAAATCTTTGGACAGCTTGAATAGCCGCCAAGGCTAGTTTCTCCACATTGCGAATATTTAAGCTCAGTCGAATTCAGGGTTCGATTAAGATAGTAAATCACATGTTCACTATTGAATTCATCTTCCTGAAGTAAAGCCATCCTAATGGTGGAATGAGAAGCAACGAGGTACAAAAAGTAATCCTGGTTGTAGTTGGGAGGATGCAATAACGGTGCATGGGTCAACGCATATTTAAGTGCATCAAAAGGTTTGTCAGCTATCTCATCCCAAAAGAATGGAGTATTCTGCTTCAACAACCTGGTAAAACCTTTTGTTATCTTGGGGTAGTTAGGAATGAAACGATGTAAAAAATTTGCTTTCCCTTGCAAACTTTGGAGTTGGTGAAGAGTGAAAGGAGGAGGTAATTTGACAATAGCTTCAACCTTCGAGGGATTGACACGAATGATAGCTTTTGAAATGAAAAATCCCAGTAAACGACCTATTTCTATACAGAAAACACATTTGTGTGGATTTAGTCTAATTTGATAATGCCTACATCTCATAAAGATTGCTCGTAAATGAGTGAGATGATCGGCCCTTCGTAATGAGTGGGTAGGCAAATCATCGAGATAAGGCTGCACAATGTGCTTGATGTCATGAAATGCGTAAGACATAGCCCTTTGAAAAGTTGCTCCGGCGTTCTTTAATCCAAAAGGTAATTTGCAATAAGAAAATGTCCCCCATGGACAAATGAAAACCATTTTGGGTTGATTAGGAGGGAGTATGTTGATTTGATTGTAACCAGAAAAACCATCCATAAAGGAGAACATTTCACTGCCGACACAATCATCTATAATTTGATCGATATAGGGGGTTGGATAATTGTCTTTAGGACAAGCTCGATTAGTATCCCTATAATCAATACATATTCTTATCGTTCCTTGCTTTTTGTTAACAGGAACAATATTCGATACCTAATCTGTTAAGGGAATTGGATAAATGAAACCTGCACGAAGTAATTTCTCAACTTCAGCTTTAATAGCAGCATCTTTTCGTGGATGTATCTGATGCAAACATTGCTGGACAAGTTTAGCATCCGGGTAAGTTTCAATTTCATGGACAACAATTGGTGGATCGACTCCTGGCATTTCTTCATATGACTAGGCAAACACGTCGCAGAATTCTTGAAATAGGGCTTTATACGTTTGGGTTTCATCATCCGTATAGGAAGCACCTATATGAATTTTTTCAATAATACCAATGAAACAATAGCAATCATGGTGTAAGACCAACTGTGACCCTAGAGAAGGTTGTAATCGAGAGGGGCATCAACAACTTCCACATCTAGATTTACAGTTTTGCCTTCAACTCCTATAGGTAAATCCCACAAAATTCGAAAAGGATGGAACCCTCAGCCATCAAAAGCCTTTAGAATCATTGGGGACTAATTGAGTGTTGGAGAACCAAGTGATCTCCAACACTGGATCGACATAATACACATAGAAGCTCCCTCATTAATCACAGTCCGAAAGCAAGGTCTGTTTTTGACTAACACTGGAATCTGGAAAGCCATTTGATGAGGTAGGCGGGGTGTACTATTCTCTAAATTGAAGATTATTAGGTTCAAATTCTGAATATCAATAGCTCCTATAGCCGACAATAGTAATTTACGTTGTGCTAGGCATGATTGCAACACCTCCAAAGCCGACATTGCTAAAGGGGAAATAACTAAGTCTTCAACAATGTTATAATTCTGAGCAGCTCTCACATGTGCATTTAAAGCTGACTTCCGAAGTATACCTTTAGCAGGTGCTTTGATTACTAAGTCAGGGTTAGGTTTCTCGATTTGTAGCAGATCAAAACCAGAAGGAGTTGAAGTTGATGGGTTTGAATTACAAGATTCTGCTTCTTTACCACCAACAGGATTTTTACTACCATAATCTTGTGATCACATCGCAATCCTGACATGAGACATCATCATAATGGGTTCTTCTGAGGCATTTGAGGAAGGACCGATCATCTTACTATCTTTGCTAGGAAAGGGATCCTTCAAGACAACAGGCGTTTGAGAACCTTTGACGATTTTCGAAACCTTGGCTTGATGTGGGCAATCTCTTGTAAAATGCTCCTCGTCACAAATGAGACAAGGATAGCGAGGTTTACGTTTCTCATCAATAGACTCATTTTTATCTGATTTCTCTTTTGAGTTTTGTTTATTTTTCTTCTTCCCCTTCTTTTTACCGCCAGATTTTGATTTGGCCATAGATGATTCTACGACATGGATATTGGCAGGAATTTCAGCGGAAGAGTCTCCTGTTGGGGAATCTAGTAAAGTTATAATAGGAGAAGAATTCTTGGAATATTTCTTCTTGCTTTTGGTTCTAACTGAACCAATCATACCATCAGCGAAATGAGACCCTGAAGGAGCTGCAATTATTTGATTGCGTTTTGGAAGGTCAGGGATTTTTTCATATAAAGTAATTGACTGCATGTAAACGAGGTCAAGGTACTGAGCCTGAGCAATTACTTGCTCTTTAGTAACAACTCCTGCCTTAGCTACATCTTCAATGATTTTAGGTAATAATGATTTAACAAACCATTCGGCTAAAATTTGATCCAGAATAAAAACTTTCACTAAACGTCGTCTACATCACCATTCATGAATATGATCTGAAATATATGTGGACGTTGATTGTTTTAATGAAGTTAATAATTCTATGCCATTGTCGTATCTGACAAGCAACTGAAAATGAGTTAAGAAAGAAGTGGCTAACTGACTAAAATTATAAAAAGAGCCTCGTGGTAACTCAATGTACCATTTGGTAGCAAGACCAATTAGAGTGCGTTGAAAAAGATGTAAGTGAATTGAATCATCAATAATGGAATTAGATGCACACCAGAGGTGATAAGTCATCACATGATTTGACGGATCTTCTCCTGACTTACCCTCAAACTTCGAGATATCACTGGGCAACTTATTAGGCATTGGCGGCTAATACGGAAGATAGTTAATTGGATCGTTCGTAAGGCATGACAAATCAGGTAAATCCAAAGTTGCAATAAAAGGTAACTGATGGTTAGGGTCTCGAAAACCTTGGGTCACAAGACCAGCCCCAGGAGGAGGATATCCAAGATAACTTGGAATTGGATTTGCATTGGGAATATTATATCCTCCCAGAAAACCAGGATGAACCGGACCAAACTGGGGTTGTTGAGGTTGCTGATAAGTATATCCAAGGTACGGTTGATAATTGCATTGTGATTGACTTGTGACAACCGTACTTGGACCAGGTTGTCCTACAGGCATCTGAATCGAAGTCTAAACTGTAGGTCTTGACTGTGGTGAAGAGGCTTGAGGGGTTGATGCAGGAACAATAGAAACTAGAGCTGCCAATACTCTAGAAGTAGGTGGGGTAGATTGAACAGAAGCTGCAGTAGTTACAACAATAGTTTGAAGCGGAGTTCAAGGTGAACTAGGCCCAGACTAATGAACTACACCAAGTGCAAAAGTTTGAATAGTAGGCTGGACAGGTTGCTGGGTTGGTCCAAAAACCAAAGGGTGTCCAAGCTGACTTGATAACTGCACATTAGGTTGCAAAGTCTATTGATATGGGTCCCACGCGATGTTCATTCCGGGGTATGGACCCATAAAAGGTTGAGCATATTGAGGACCATAATCGGGTTGAGCGTAGGGTTGATAATTGAGAGGTACATTTCCAGTTCCTTGTTCAAATGGTTGACCAGAAGATCATTGGAAACCTTGAGTTGGGTACTCACCTTGAGGTTGATAACCTTGAGGCACGTACTGAAACTGGGGTTGACCTTGAGGTATGTACTATGTCTGGGGTTGACCTTGTGGTATGTACTGAGTCTGGGGTTGACCTTGAGGTATGCACTGTCTTGATGATATGTACTGTCCTTGAGGTTTCCCCCCAGGCAGTAACTGACTACCTTGAGGTTGCCCCCTAGGCAGTAATTGACTACCTTGGGGTTGCCTACCAGGCGATAACTGACTACCTTGAGGTTGCCCCCCAGGCAGTAACTGACTACCTTGAGGTTGCGGATTTGGAATAGTACCATACATCATAAGAATTTCTTCTACGCTTGACACTTGGGTTCCATTATTACCAGTTGGTATCTCATGTTCAATTGGTCAAGGAGACACTCCTGAAAAAGTACTAGTGAGTGACTGATACCCTAAAGGAACAGAAGGATCGCCATATAAAATTGTTTCCGGTGTTTGGGAAAACATAGATGACTGTCACAACATATTCAAAGGAGGATAATAACCTCTGGGCGTAAGATGAAAAAGAATTCTAGGTGGTGAAAAACTATGACCTGGGTTTTCTAAAAAAATTGTCAATGATACGTACTAAGCGTCACTCCTAAAAGGACTGTAGAAACTTTATTCACGCTCCTTAAGTTCTAAAGTTAGTTGATTTTCAGGGAGAATTATATCTTCGTCTAGACTAACAAGTTCTTCAATAGAAATGAGTCCAGAAGGAAGATTATAGGTAATTATACTTTCTACCCTAGGTGAACCAGGACCACTAGAAGTTGGAGAAGTAAATCCTGAAGATGGGGTAGGAGAAGTTTTAGTTTCAGGCTCAGAAATTTCAGGTTCTTCAACTAATTCACTAGTAGGAGAAAAACTACCAGTAACTTCGGAAAGTGAAATTGGCTCAGAAATATACTCCATTGTCTGTACTTGATAATCACGATGAACAACTGAGGAAGACTCTCTGGCTTCTGGTGACCCAACTCTACTATCATTAGGTGATACAAGAGCTCCTAGCCCTTCAAGTTGGTTTGGTGTATACTCGGGAGGTTGCCCCCGAAGTCTACGGGATTGTCTCGATAATTCAGCCATGATTAAATATTTAATTACTCACATGCAAACAAAGAAAATCTCAATAAAACCACCTAAAGTCTCTAAAGAACCAAACAATTGAAGCACATGCCTAAAAAATCTAAGAGTTCAAACCACACACAAACAATAACTTTTCGTACAAAAAACACTAGTTGGTGATGAAATCCAACATCGTAGAATTTAATACAGAAAGGGCGGCTGGAACAATTACCCCGACAACTTACTTAATGAAACAAACTGGCACAATTTTCTTCACAAAACCATCTCGAGTGAAGAGAATCCCTAGAGAGTCCAAGTGAGTGTAGTCAACGTCTGCTCTAGGTACAATGAGACCCGTCCTTCACCGTCACCTTAGGAAATAACCTTAAGTTTATGGACACTAAGGTTACCAGTAGTAACAAATACAACTTGGGGAACAATCTACGATCCAATCTACGCGCTGTGGAGCGCTTGGAAGGTATGCTTTTTGAATAATAATCTAGTGGTTTTCTAATAAGTTTCCTAATCTTTTCTGCATTATAAGTCTAAAGAATAAAAGGGTTTTGATAAATTATGTGAAAATGGACAAATGAAGCTCAATCACCAATAATCGATGTTTTCTATGCAGAAGGACGCGGAAACAGGGGATTATCAAGCAGAAATAAGAAGCAAAGGGAAAGCAACTGCTGTCCCAGCGCTAGGGAACCGGATGCGGACGCGATCAAGTAAAATTAGAGCTGAATGATCCAGGAAGAGGACGTGGGACGCCAAGATGGAGAACGCAAGAAAGGAACGAGAAGAACTGAACGATTAGCGAATCCCTCAGGATCTCTGATCCTGAGGGATCGCTGCTTTAGCTTATCTTTTGTATCTAGATATCTTCGTCATTTCTGTTATATAAAGATACCCCGCCATTGAGCGTGGGGATCGGTTGTTGTAATTACAGGGTTTGGAACAGCTTTGAGCGTTAAGTTTTGCTAAGACTTGATTTTGTATCTTTTGTTAATGCAATCAATATAAGGAACTTTGTGTTCACTTCGTTTCTGCATCTGAAGTAGCTTCAAGCGGTGTACCATTGGTAGCCAAGGGCCCAGCTCCGACGATCACTCGCTGTTGTATCATATGGTGATTGGTGTGGTTTTGATTATTTCCTTTGTTCAGCAATCTGATATATCTTTTACACGATAGACTATGCTCTTCAGTTAATTTCTGAATCTGAATAAGTTTCTTCATTCATGTCTCTGTATTATCTAAAGTGAATTTCTCTGACTTGCATCCCGGTATTGGTATGACTGGTATTATCGTTGGATTCATATAGAATACGTGTTCACGAGATTTGAAGATAATATTACTCTGTTCAGAAATGGTCACGTCATACATTACTCTCAGATTGTTGTAATAGCTTAGAATGTGTGCATCTGTTTAAGATTGCTGTTCCAGTTGAGTTAGCTGTTCCATATGATTGACGTTTCCTGTTTGCTGTTCCATTTATTTATGCTGTTTTGATTACTGCTGTTCCATTTACTTATGTTGTTCCATTTACCGATGCTGTTCCATTTAATTCCTGCTATTCCATTTCATAATTGCTGTTCCATTTACTTTTGCTTATTTGCTTTTGTTACTTTCGAGGGATAGCAGGCCTAAGACTGTTGTGAGCCAGCAAGACGCTGCCTGACTCCCAGATCCATAAGCCTCTGCTTTGGTTTTCTTCTTTATCAGTTTCTAAAGGGAAGGGTTATTGGTTCCATACCCTTGACTGATCAGA
>APFE030392532.1:117175-138318 GCA_000404065.3 Pinus taeda | reverse complement strand
CAAAGGGGCACAAGTCTGCAGAGGGAAAGGGAAACTAAGGGTTTCCCTTTAGGAAGATAGGTTGCACTTGACTAGAACAGGGAGCTCGGCTGAATTGACTCCAAATTTGAGCGATTCGTGTAATTTGTGAGTGAATATAGACGAACGCAGTTATTGGAATAGTTCGTTTGCAGAGGGGATTAGTTTGAAATTTGCAAGATTGCTGTGAATTACTAGCCCAAATAAGAAATGCCGAGCAGGGGAGGATTGGTGGGAATGCTAATGGAGAAAAATGTAGGTACCTTCGGCAATTTTGAACAGAGAAGAGAAAAACAGGGCTTTTAGGTGAAATGTGGATAAATACCTCTTTTCAGGGCGTTGAGGGCACTAGACAGGTACAGGTTGAGCTGTGGAGCGCTGTTGCAGAGCTGGTTTGCAGGTTGGCAGTCTTGTAGAAGCTCCGGGAGTGCAAAATATTGGAAAGATGCATGCACGTTGTTTATACTAAAAACACGAAAATAAACCAAAATAGTCGTTTTCCCGGCTTTTAACCGAATTTTGGAAATTTGGCGCTTTTAGCGCTTTCCTTGGATGACGTTATCATGACGTATTTTTTGTCGGGTAGCGGGTACGGAGATGACGTGGCGGCTGATGTGGATGATGATGTCAGCATGACACGGTGGCAGAGTGATGACGTCAGCGGGTGACATGGCGCAGGTATAGTGTAGCAGCAAGCGACGTGGTGGCAATGTCATACAGTGACGTAAGCGACCGGGGAGGGCGGTAAGCGATTTGCATTGGACCGCTTTTGGTACGGGGGCAGTATGCATCAAGGGTGGTCCGATGCAATAGGCGGCCGACAGCTGTCCCGGTGTACGACGGTGAAACCGTCGACCATCGGGTACTATCGTGCTGTCATGTAGGGGTGCCCGATATGCACAAGGGCCGTCGGATCTGGGAGAGCTGATCCAACGGGGGACGGGAAGGAAAAATGCTCGGGTTTTAGTAGAACAACGCACCCGATAATCGGAAATTTTTACGGTTGCGGGTGGGTTAAAACCTTATGTTTCGAGTTTCAACGCGCTCAGGCTTTGGCTGTTTTTATCAACCGAATGTTAATAAAATTCCAATAATGTGTGCGGGGCAGGGTGGGCGAACATAGCTATTTATCTAGCGGGGTGTTAAATAAATTCTAAGGGTAGGTGGACGCGGATAGGCTAGTACTAGATCCCAAACGAACCTAATATTTCCTGACTTTGGTTATTAGGCTATAATTGCCATGGGAATGAATATTTAGTATTTTTTGGGGTTTTTTATATAGTTTTTTGTAGAATAGGGATGGGAGAGTGGTTAGGGAGCTACATAGTAGAATTAGGAGTTAATATGACTTGGTGAAGTGGAAATGTAGGGGAAATGATGAATTTGTGCAAAGATTATTTTTACACAAGAAATGTGGCTTCTTTTCAACAAGTCAACTTCAAAAGTCAACTTGGTTCTCAACCAAAATGGAGTGGAAATGGACTTTTTGGGCAGATCCCTAAGTCCTTGAGGGGATGTTAGTGAATGTTTTTTGAGGGGATGAAGGGGGAGTTAGACATGCTTCCAAACCTTGCCATCAAATAGTGCCTTGGTAGTCCTGCTTCCAATGAGATGAGCTTTCTTTGTTTAGGTCAACACTGAGGATGACCTCGCTTCTGCAACCCCAGGCTATCTACCCAGCCTAATATACCTAGCATTTTTTGTTTCTTCAGGAAGGGTGCATTTAGAATCGCAGACCCTGATTGCCTTTTTTCTTTTATAATTGCCCTCCTATCTAGAAACTACCCTTATTTCTTCCAAGGGCCCAGATTAAGCAGTTGGGCTCCTTAATTCTCTACCTAGCTAATGATCTGCCAAGTTTAAACAGTTTGGACAGATTTTATTTCTCTATCTTCTAAAACAAGCAATTTAAACCTAGGGAGGCCAGGATTTAAGCTGTTTGACCCTCCCTCAACTGTGAAATTCTTCAAAAATGGAACTTTTGCAGCATGAAAAGGATGAACATTTTTAGCACTTCCACTGTCAATCATGAAAAATGAAACCTATTGGTATAGGAAGCTAACAGTATACACAAATTAATGGTTAATATTTATCTCCAAAATAATTATGTTATTTTTATCTTTTCAATTCAATTCATTAACTAAAAAACATGTCGTATTAAAGTGTTGTATGAGTGAATTATGGTTTTTTGGGCATGTGATATTGATAAGCCATGGTATCAACCCATGTTATTGTAACTAAGCCTATTTACACATTAAAAATCTCCATATTAAAGTGGAGACAAATCTCCATCATTAAGAATTTTGTTTGATGTTTTTAAAATGTATATATGTTTAACTTATATATTAATTATTTTCATAATTAAGTGCATTTAGAAGCACTCTCCAATCCAATATGGTAGAGATTTTGTAATGTAATGTCTTGTTTAATATTTTGACTAAGTCAAATTACATTAAAAAAAAATGTAATGTAAAAAATTTAAATGAGTCAAAATAAAATTAAAATAAAACTAAAAATGAAAATAACCTTGTAAAATTAAAATAAAAATAAAAATGGCCCATTATATTAGAATCCATGGTATTGACCCATTGTATTAATGTGGAATATAGTCTATTTAAAGGGGCATATTAAACTAGCCTAGAGCCATCTTAACTGACCATCTAAAACATGGAGAGATATCAACTCTTTCGATATGCGAACTAGCCAAGTATGGAGGATATGTTGTATTAACATGTTTTGTTATTGTTATGCTACATTATCTAAACATTTTGACTCGATCAATTTACATAAAAATATAAAATTAATTTTAAATAATTAATAATTAAAATAATGCGGAATTATTTAACGACAAAAAACAAGTAAAATAGTACAGTACTATTTTCTCCAAGTGGATATTCTTGTGTAAAAAGATATATATAATATATATATATATATTATATATATATATATATTATATATATATATAATATATATGTTTATACAGTTCTAGATTCCTCTTAAGTTCATATCTAACCAAGGCATCAAGAGGGATTTCAAATTCTCTTTTTCACTCTAAAAGGGTCATATCTACTAAGATAGTGTTGAATGGCTTGGTAGATGTGGAGTTAAGGATGGAATCTAGGCTATTTGTGCCTGAGGGGGCTTCTTAGCCTAGTATGTAAGAGAGATTAGTCTTGAATTTATATGATGTTATCTAAACATTTTGAGTCCATCTAAAAAAAAAACGAATATGTATAATTATTTATTAAAATCATTTGAAGCCAAAATTACTAAAAAAATAAAAAAAACTAATATATATAATATTTTATTTTTCTCTCTCTCTCCTCTCTATATATAATATATTATATTCTACTATCCTAGATCCATCGTAACTCTAAATCTACTGAGCATCCAGAGGGACCAAATCTCCTTTTAAATTATAATTTAGTTAGTTTTTATGAATTTTTAATTATCGTAAGATGAGATATATCATGAAGTGTTTTGATGTTCATTATGGATTGATGGCAATCAAAATTTACTAAGCATTAAATTTATATGGCCCCGCTAGTCTAAATATTTTAATTTTAGATTAACTCTGTTTTAAATTTTATCTTTTTTTAATAAATTTCTTTTTTCTAATATGCAAATATAATTATGTTTTAGTGTTGTAGTCAGAAATATATTTTGTAAATTTTAAAATTAGAATTGACAATTTAAAAATCATGTAAATGTATTTTTATTATTAATAAGAAGACGAATAATTTAAAAATCATGTAGATGTATTTTGATAATAAATAATAAAAAAAATTGAACAATTAACTAAAGGGTGGAGCAGTGATACTACCCAAAATACCGACACCCATCAAAGGTGTGAGGAGGTTATGGAGATTAACTTTCCCAATCTTAAGATTGCCTTCATTTAAAATCCATAATACCTTATTGCCAAATTTAAATTCAATTTCCCCTCTCTTTTCAGTTCTTTAATATCAATTATTCAGAGAGAGTTGGGTAGAGGGGCTACAAGAAAACCATATTATGATGGTATGCAAGGTATATGAAACAAAGGAGAATGTTATAAAATGACACAACTACCTAACCTGACTTCAAGGGTTGGCGCAACAAGTACCCAACCTAATTTCCAAGGTCGACACAACTAGTATCTAGCCTAATTTCAAAGGTTAACCCACAAATTCCTCTACAACAAGAAAGAAAATTGTGAACCTTCTTGGGAAGGAGGAGGGAAATGCACATAGGGTTCAAATAGATATTCTTCCATATATGGGAGTGTTCATAACAAATAATAGGTGATAAGGAATATTTTCCATAAGTTGTGGAAGTATGCATGAGCTAAGAAAAATAAAATTGTCACTCGGTTTTCTCCTAATATTTTACAGGTAAACGAAACTTGTTTGGACTACCAAAATTGTGCTCAAGGATATTGAGGTTGAGCTATGTTAATTACTAAATAGTTGGGCCAACTAAACCTTCAATTTTACTATTGAATTTGGGTAGAAAGGCCCAAACCCAACATGGTAAAATAAGGTTGCAAATTTGACGATTTTTAGGAAAGTAAATAATCATTGAGAGGGGATGGAATTGTTAGCAAAGGGACTCCCTTGTGTTGATGCAAACCAACTGTGAAGCGGGCTGTATAATTTGTGGAAGTCTTAGGATCAGTGGGTATAGGGATTTCTACCATCTCAATGCTTGTGAAGAAGAGTGGCCTTCAAACCCATCATTTTCCTTGAGAAACCTAAGTTCCCTAATCACATCATGGCTTGGTTAGTGGGAAACGAACTATAGAATGAGATAGGCACAACTGAGACTATGGTTGGATATTGATTAGGTTAATGAGAACTTAGTCCCCTTGCCTCATTGACATGCTTGAGAAAATGACTAGGTTGAAGGACTAAGGCATTCAATGTTGGATTGGATAAAATGGAGAAAAGCTCTGGCCTTGTCTTGCTGAATTCTTCATAAGCTATTACACTAGTATGAGAGAACATGTTGATGGTAGAGCCTCTTGGCTTCCAACTATGTTAATTCATTGAGGCTTTTGCAACTAGCATATATATATATGTGTGTGTGTACACACACACAATTAGTGATAGGTTGTATGCAAGGGTTACCCATTGGTCACTATATAATTCTCATATGTATGTGATTGGGTACATAACATGAAAAAGAATTAATTGAAGGAGTAACCAAAGAGTGGTTTGAGTGGTTTGAGGTTCCTAACCCAGTTATTTTCTCATAGACAAATGAATAACTTACATGCAAACATGATGGATACTAAGTGTCTCTAATGGTAATATTTCATGGTAGTTATATATGCAAATAAATAAATCTTTTGATCTAGGTGGATGTTGGAGGCCACCTACCTATCCCACTAGCTCACAACACATTTTTCTATTTCAGAAAATTTTCCTATAGTTTTTAAACTTGAACTTCCAGAGCTATTTTTTGAGGCCCTAAATGGCATTTTTTAGGGAAAGAAGCCAACAACAATCATATATTGTTGTCAGCGGTAAAAAATGTACTTCTTGGACATACCTTTATGATGTGATATTTTGCGCGTGTTGTGGTGAAATCACAACCCCCCATTTTTAACTTATTTTTTTTATAATAATAATGGAGACTCTTTTTGTAAATTTTGGCTAAATCACCTTTTAATATTTTCATTTGGTTAAGTTTGTATTAATTTTGTGAGATTTTTTTTTTCTTTGGATATCTATTCTGATTACATTATTGTGTTCGATTTTTCACTAGCTTTCCATCAATTCTCGTTTCATCTCATTTGGACTCACGGTTTACAAATGGCGCATATCCAAAGTTTGATGATATTTATCGCCTAGGCTAAAAATGTACAAAAATTATATTATTTTAATTTTTGTAAATTGATTGTAAATATTATTCTTTAAAATTAAATTATTATTTTATTATTAATCATTCTACAGAACCACCATAACCAAAAACTAATATATTAAAAATTGAGCAAATGGAAGAGGGTAGATGGCTTACGGTTGTCTTTAATGATAGATTGTGCAAGAGTAAAAAAACTTGGATGCAGAAAAATAACAAATGGTTTAGTAAATGGGGTATTTGCTTGAACGCGTGTCCCATAAACAACAAAGAGATAAAATCTTTTGTTATGGAAAAGTTCCCAAACATACTTGGGATAAGGAGGTAGGAAGAAAGAAAAATTACTATATTGAAGTATTTAATCCCACTCATAATCATCAACCAAAAGCGTACATAGAGGCCAATATCTCTTGGAGAGCCAAAATTATGATTGCTCAGTTAAAGACTAATTATCATCAACTCCATTGTGAAACAGAGCGTTGGAAAAGGCCAAAGGAAGTGTGGGAGGAAAGGGTATGCATTTTTTGTTTTCTAGAAAAGTGGAAACAGAAAAACATTTCATTTTAGAATGTGAGGCATTCAAAGACAACATGGAAAGTTATGCAGATATGCTGACAGCTAGCTCTTGGGATATTCTATTTAGCAAGGAGTTTTTCGAGAAACTGGGAGCATTTGTTGTGAAGCTTCACAGAAAAAGGCCGAATACATCAAGCAAATGAAGAAATAATCTGTCCCACAAACTATCTTTAACCTCGTGGACGTTAAAATAATTTCATTCTTTCTTTCTTTCTATATATTTTAAAAAATCTTAGATCTCAATCTCAAAATGCCTTTCTAATTTTCATTTTAAAACACATGCTTCTCGTAAACCATTTCTTAAGTCTCCCAACATCTCCCACCTCCAAAATCCTCTGATACCGACACTCCTATCCCTCCTTACCTTGGTCCCACCTCACTTCAGAGCTCATGCTTTTCGTAACTTATTTTAAAACAATATCGGAAATCATCCACCCGAAATCCCTTATCACTCCACTACTCCTTGGGACATTCAAACTTATTTATATCATAATAGTAACTCCTTATAACTATCAAAGTTCGTCACCCTGAAATTCTCCTTATACCTCTCTTTACTCCCTAATGCCTCCCACTTTGTTTCACCATGGCCCATTATTTGGAGCTAAAACAACCACAATAATATTTTTTAATTAAATATTTTTAATTTTAATTAATTTACTAATATTTTGTAATATAATTATTATCATTTAATTAACGAATTTAATAATTTAATTTATATTATTTAATTAATCTAATAATTTAATTAATTAATATAATATATAGTTATTGCAAATTTAAATTAGTTTTATTAGAAGTTTATTAAAAATGGCCTAATTTTGGCCTACTCATCTAGTTTTTTTTCTAGAAGTTTGGTAATTTTAACACTTCAACTTTGGAAAGACATATCTCAAGATTTAGTTGGCAAAATGAAGCTCACAATAGCTTGCTGGAAAGCTAAGACTAAGAGATAATCTGAGAATTATAAGTTTCGCAGATTTGATCACTTAATGATCCAAAAATTCAGCAGAAGACAAAGTGACGAATTTGCAACAACAGTTGGTTTTTCTTAATTTGATTTGGGAAAATTTCACTGGCTTGAGAAAACTGTTGTCACTAATTCATCCTCCAACATTGCTAAAAAACTAATCAGATCCATTAGAAGCAATCATAACATGGAATTTCTTTGGATTTTATTTATTTTAATATAGCAATTTCATGAGAGTATATTTTTATGATTTCTAATATGCATTTTAATTTATTTTCTTTTGGCTTTGATTGGATTGTAACATGAGATCAATTGGAGAAGTTCAAATCTGAGGCATTTTGGAGCAACGAAAAGAGCCCAGAAAAGAGAAAAATGGGGAATTTGCAGCTCTAATTCAGGATTTGGAAAATTACTCTCAACAGTTCTCCATTGTTGGAGATTCTTGTAATTATTAAATAGTAGTCTTGATACTGAATAACAGGTTCCTCTTCCTAGTAACTATAGGCTTTGAAAGCACTATTGTATAGGGGTTTATAACTGTAGATGAGGGGAAAACTTCAGATATGAATTTTGTGGAAAATTATGTGATTTTTCTTGATGTACATTTGCACTTTTGTAATGTAATGTGGGTTGAATTATGGAGATACAAATCATTTTGAGTTCTGGAAGAGAAGATTGTTTTGCACTACTATAAGCAATTTCTTCAAGGAGCTGAAGTTGCTCATGGACTACAAAGTTTGTAGTGAAGTTCTCGTATGAGTTTAATAAATTTTCATTCCAATGCGCTCTTGTTTGGATGATAAGTACTTATGCTATTTCCATAATTTCTCTAATTGATTTTAATTTATGTTCTAAATAGTGTATTGCATTCTAATA
This sequence comes from Pinus taeda, assembly GCA_000404065.3. NCBI lineage: Eukaryota > Viridiplantae > Streptophyta > Pinopsida > Pinales > Pinaceae > Pinus > Pinus taeda. The sequence goes on along the minus strand of APFE030392532.1, from coordinate 130,043 downwards.
TTGAGAATTATTGTCGTATCAATTGTTTTATGTTATTGAATTTCTGTAGGAGCTATCTCTGAGGAGCAGAAAAGAATTACAATTAATATGAAATAGGAATTCATTGAGCAGTAACTATTTATTGTTTAAATACATTCTCGTTTTGCTTTCTCTTTCATTAATTAAATGAATTAATTCTTTAATTAATGGAAAATGTATAATGAATTCAATCATTATATAAAAAATCCTCTTCCCCTAGTTAGTTAGTTCACCTGCTCTCGAATTGAGAGAAGACTATCCTTTTCCCATTCAAGACAAAATTAGTTTTTGTTGGCATATTAGAGTAGATTTGCATTTAGTTTTAATTATGCATCCTAGAAGTCCCGTTAAGCAGGGGCATACCTTAGTTGCAACTTGGATGAGCCATAAAGTCAACTTAAGGATTTTCTTACTTGCATGTACACAGCAAGAGGGCAGATCTAATTTCTCTCTTTCTATTGGTAAGTAATAGGAAAACTATAAGCCAATAGAGAGAGAGGGATAGAAGGTAACTAGTCCCAATTGAACAAGCCAGAACGACTAAATCAAATGGATAAGGGCTTAGTTTGGCATCTGATTGGGTGGTCTCTCTCACATGTTGATGAGGTCACTTTTACCCATCAACTTTTTTGGCGTTAGGAGGGCCACAATAAATTGTTTATTTGAAGATTTTGTGCTTTAAAGTTTTATCTTATTAGTATGGCTCCACTTAAAAAATCACGTTGGAGTTGCTTTACGAGGCTTCCACCAACTTCTACTCCAATAAAGGTAGTTGAGACTCCTTCTAAGATCAAGTTCAATGGTAAGACTTCTGATTTTGATCATCTCCTTCAGTACATTTAAATTGTAACAATTTCAATATTAAGGAAGGTTTCAATTTAAATTGTAACACATTATTAGAGTTAATAGTTTCAACTTGCAGATTTTCAATGGTCATCAACATAAATTCCTTAGGGATCTCATCATATCTGTACTTAGCTGAGGATTGGCTAGGCTCACTTTTAGAGGAGCTCTCATATTGAGTATAGAAAACTTTACTCTTAGCCTTCTTTATTTTCTTTTGAACCTTAAATTTTTTCTTTAGGCTCATAATGCTTTTTCTTCTTTTGAGGACACTTTGATGCAAAATGACCAACTTGGCCACAGTTAAAACATTTAAAGGGAAAATTACCTTTATACTTGCATGATCATGTCTAGAGCCTCTTCACAAAGTTAGCTTCTTATTCATCTGATTCATAGTATGTGTCAACATGTTCATCCTTGCACTTAATTTTTGCTTTGAAGGTTGATTCTTTGGCTGTAGAATTTGCTTTAGAAATCCTCATCTCATTGAAGCAAGAAAACTGTAGGTTGTTGGCTTAAATGTAAAAATACACAAGAGGTATTTTGTAATAATAATTTATTATATATAAAATGTACAAGTGATGTTGAATGTTACAATGAGGACCCACATATATACCTAAGCAGGTGTCCTTTCGTGACTAGACATGTCTTTTAGACATCCCTTTTCACTTTAACTAATGACTACATAACATAATCATTACTTGATTATTTAGTAATTACATTTATTTATGTTTATTTTATTTTAACCAATTTATGTTCGTAACATTGCCCTTTCCTTCAAAAGCTCTGACCTCAAAGCTTATTCACTAATAATTCTTTCCTTGCCCACATCTTTTCGGTATGTGTACATCATCGGTACTATTGTCTTGGAATCACGACTTTTCGATCTCTCATTTAGATTTTTATTTTTTATTTTGTTTATTTTTTAATTTCATTTCTTTTTTTTTTTGAATTTTTTATAATTATATATTAAATAATTAAAATTAATTTAAATAACTAATTAACTTATTATATAATTATTTATTAATTATTATGTAATTATATTGTTCAGATTATGTAATTAATTTGTAGTTTAGTTTAATAATTTAAACAAAGGGTATGAATTTCCCACGACGGTTAACCCAGGTTGAAATACATGATCAGGAAGGTGTGGCGTGGATGGAGGACGTGGCAAGGATAGGTTCAGGATAGGGATGGCATGGATGGTGGATGCAGCAAGGACTAGGTTACAGTGTAGGGAATCAATCAATGTTATGACCAGTGTATAAGACCCATTGAACATATAAAGATCACTTATATATGTGTACAGAGCCACGTGTGAACCATTGACAAACGTTACTCGTTGACCTTTCAACCGGGCCATGCCGCTTGATAGGGGAAAATGGTATTTTATTAACTGTGTGGAGATCCTCATCAGTTGTCTGGGTAAGGCACGCAACAGGAAGTTCGACAGCAGAAACTAGTGTGCTGGTTTAATGTGTTGAAAAACAATGATGGTTTTTAAGTGAAAGTGCACAACGGTGGTAGCATTCTTTACATCCAGTGAAAATTTGGCGAATATTTCCCCACCAATATGATTGACAGGATACCATTCATAATCTCCAGCCTCTTGGATTTTGTCAAACCGGTCTATATCTACACTTTCCCATGTACTCTCCACCTTCCATTGATTATCATTGATCCATCGGATGAATCCAGAGATCGCCTATTGTCGCACCTTTTCCTTTTGGGAGGGCTCATTTCGAGATTCCTATGCTTCCACACCAATTGGTGAGGTTTTTCATTTAGGTGTCATGGTTCTCTGGGATTTTATATATTGATCAATCATAATATTTTTTTTGCAAGATCCTTCTTAACATTCTCTGCAAAATTCTCAGAAGACAAAAAAGCTATTAAGTTAGACTCTTTCAAAATGGATATGCACCTCTCACTTTCAGGATCCTTTTCCTCTGCAACTTCTATAGAATCAATACAAAAAGATGCACATGCAATGTTTGTACTAGATACATTAGAGTTTCCTATAAAATTGTTATGTTCATGTCTCACAAAATCTTGATTTATGCTTGAATTTTCTGCCTATGCCAGTACCCTATTTCTAGATTTCAAAACTCCTTTTCCTTCAACAATACGTAACAAAGAATCATCAATATTAACATTATCTGAGTGCCTTGAGGTATCAAAAGATTCTTCGAAATCTTTTCCATATTCTAAAATGTTCATGTCTTCTTTTTCACCACTTTGTTGTTGTAGATCCTTAGCTGAATCTGTCTGATTAGCTGTGGTATTTACCTCTATAACTACACTCCCTTGTTTTGCTTTTATATTGTCATTTGACTTATATTCCTTAAAATTCATGAATTCATTAAGAGAACCAATCATAGGAAGTGTTATTTTATCATCCACTGATTCCATTTTGAAAGCTTGAGTTGTACCCAACTTTATTTCTATCACTTCTACACTTTCTTCTTTCCCTATTTTTATTTTTTTGTGGGGATATTCTTTTGGGATGTCATGACATGGTGTTTTTGAGCAACAAACCATTTGAGTATCATTTGCTTTATTTTCCAATTTAGGTTTTAGCATGAAATCCTTACTTCGCTTCAAAGCATTAGATGTCTGTTCTCTAGTACAATCTTCATCTGTTCCAAACTCCAAATTAATATCAACAGTTTCCATAGTGGGGAGTTCTGAATCCAAACATTTTTTAGTGACTCCTACTTCAAGTTGACTTTTGGTATCTACATAAACTTCTCTTCTGCTTCACCTTGTTTCATTTCTTCAATGTCACTATCATCTTCCTTATTATTGATTTGCTTTTGACATGCTTTAACTTTTGCATATGACTTTTCTAAACGCTGAAATGATTCTTGAATTTTACTAAACTTCTCTAGGAATTCAGGACGTGAACGTAATGGTATATTGTGTGGCGAATAACGTTCAAAGAACCGCATGATTATATTGTGCGACATGGCTAAGATACCATTGAAGCAACAAAACATGGAGCTTGTTGGCTTAAATGTAAAAATACACAAGAGGTGTTTTGTAATAATAATTTATTATATATAAAATGTACAAGTGATGTTGAATGTTACAATGATGACCTGCATATATACCTAAGCATGTGTTCTTTCGTGACTGGAGATGTCTTTTAGACATGCCTTTTCACTTTAACTAATGAGTACTTAACATAATCATTACTTGATTATTTCTTTATTACATTTATTTATGTTTATTTTATTTTATCCAATTTATGTTCGTAACACTCATAGGCAGTGAATTTTCTAAGGAGTTGATCTAGAGTCAGAATGATTCATATTTTCCATTTTTTTAATGGCTGACACCTTGGGATTAAACTTCTCAGGAAGAGATCTCAACACTTTTTGAACTACTACATATTCATCTAGCTTCTTGTCAATCCCTCTAATGGTGTTCACAACTTCATAAACTCTTTGAAAATACTTTTTAATATCTTCATAATCATGCGTACTCAATGATTCAAATTTGATCCTAAAACCCTGGAGTTTAACTTTCTTTACCTTGTTGTCTCCTTCATAGCAGCTGCTCATCTTGTTCCAGATTACTTTGGCAAATTTGCAATCCATCACCTTGATAAGTTTTGATTAAGGTAGTTCAGTCAGTAGGGCATGCATTGATTTAAAATTGCATGTGAACTCCAACTTCTGATCTTTGGTAACCAATGCTAGAGGTATTTATTATTCTTCTTCCACAACATCCCACACATCAACTCCAAGTGATTGAATGTAGGTCTTCATCCTTACTTTCCAAAACACATAGTTTGTTCTATTGAACATAGGTGGCTCATTGATATAAGCTCCTTCCTGGTTTTCCATGGTTCTTGGTATTTCTTCCAACTATTATACTGATTAGAAGTAACTTGTATTTGATACCAATTGTTGGAAATTAGGGAAATATTGAAGGGGGGGAGGTGATTCAATATTGTAGCAATTTTACCAAATTCAAAATCTATTTTCACTTGGTGTACGAACAATAAGATAGTAAAGAGAACTTTCAACAATAAGCAACAATTCAAGTAATCAATGGAATCATGCAAAGAACAAATAACTTCAGAACCACTTCTCCATTTTATTAATAGGGAAAGCTACAACTTGCAACTACAAATTTCTAGCTACAACCAGTAGGAAGAAACCACTTGCTAATTTATTAGCTACAACTGAATGGGGCTACAACCCCACCTATTCTCCAACACCGACTAGAAGGAGAACCAATCCTTGATCAACAATCCACAACTTTCTTTGACACACTATTCCATCTTTCATCCATTTTAGTACTAGGATCAATGAATCCCTTCTCTACTTTCAAAACAAACAATTTATCTCAGTCACTTATCACAAACACCTATAACAATCAGCATACCAACACCTCGCTGCACTAAAAGGCGGGTCTTAAAAATATTGTTTGTCGATTCTGCTTTATTAGGCTTGTTTTTATAGTTTTTTTGTTGCTTCCACATGCATCAATATTTTTTGAATTTGTGCAGGAAGCCATATTTTTGTTTTGTTTTGCCTTTGTCATGTTCTCTTCTGTCCCTTGGATTGTGTTTTCTATTCTAGGATTCATATCCAAGTTAAACTGGCTTAACTGCTTTGATTCCACTTAAACTAAGTTTTTCTGCATTCTTCCTTTTTACAAAATTTAGTAGTGCATCTGCTAGTTTTATCTACAATTAGTTTGAATTTAATTACCAAATTCTTCTTTCTTTAGCTTTTATCCCCTTTCTCTCGGCCCTTTACCTATTTTGCAGCCCATAAAACTGTTTTATGCAATCTTTGGATAACTTATTGGGCACTAAGCCCTTTTTTATTCATGTCGAGGTCCTTTTTCCTGTGTTAATGGCTCTGCGCCCTTGGCCCCGCCTCTACATGAGGCAACCAAGGACTGACCCGAAGGCTAGTGCTTTTTTGTGCCAAGAGCCTTCACAACACTTTATTTCCTTCGCGCCCCTTTTTTCTACACAAAAAATACCAAGGATGGGGCTTATCCCGTAGCCCTCTATATCCCGACGCATATGCTTCTGTGCACCACAGTAACCCACCAGGGTTTGTCTTCCCATTTGACATGTCCCGTGGGGATCACCCGACTCCCATTTCATTGGATGATGCTTCTACCTTCGTGGCCCAGTGCCTGCTGCCCAACACCTTTATCTAAGATCATTTAACAAAATCGTTGAGGAAATGCCTACTCGATGAGCTATTCTATGGGTCCTCCTGACGCCTTTTTAATTGGTTGCCACTACTTTCAATAGGTTGATATGTCCTGACACTCGTTGCCCAACAAAACCTATTATGCACCATCTTTGATGCCACTGATCCAAACTTATAAAGGAATGCAACAAAATACATATATACACATAAACACAAAGATGCATCAGAAATAAAACCTGTTTTCATTAATTTCAAAGAACTGAAATATGCTTACATACATAAATGGAAATAAACTACCTCGGAAGATGGTAGCTTATGTTTGAGAAGAAATGTGGAGGCTACATGCCTCAAAAATGTGTTACAATGAGGCTCAAAGGTCTATTTATTATTGAGAAACAATGGAGAACCCTAAACATCCAAAAACATAACCCTAGGAGATGAAGTGCCAAAACTATGGGCCCCAATGGGGTAAATTGGTACATCAACTTCTTGTGGTCATAAATTTGGCATACGATCTCTGTTTGATGCGGACAATACCTCATTAGAAAGATCTATCTGAGGACTATAAATTTTGAATTCAAATGTCATTTAAAGACTCATGTTTACCTATTTTCCAAAAAAAGCGTCGTTTAGGGCCTCAAAGCAGCTCCAAAAGTTCAAGACGAGAAAAAATACAAAAAGTAGTAAACTGCGCTACAGTTAAGGAAACTGAAAAACTGAAAGAAACAATGGTGGGGGTTCAAGTGGAATAGATAGGTGGCCACCAATATCCACCTGGATCATTCCTCCCCCCTTAGGAAGGAATGGTCCCCATTGCATTGAGTGCCTCCATGAGATGGGGAAATTTCTGCCAAACTTGGTCCCTGGTGAGTCACTTGCCTTGGTGCAGGAGTTGGCCAACTTTGAAAACCCGATAGGGTTGGGTATTCTGTTGGTGAGTGTTCTTGATATGTGTGTCCATGATCCGATCAGTTTTGACTTGTTCCATGCAATTTGGGTTTAACTCCGTTGGTGTGAATTGTTTTGCAATGTCGGATGTGTCCAACAATTATGGAAAGTATGGCCGAAGGTGGTCCACATTGAATATTGGGTGCAAGCCAAGGAATGGTGGAATACTCAACTCAAATTAATTTTCCCCTACAACCTTGGTGATGGTGTATAGCCCATATCGGAGCAACCGAAGCTTGCAGTGGGGTCTATTGAGGCGTTCCTTCTGTAGATGCAGGGAAACTTTGTCACCCACCTAGAATTTGTGTGGCACTCGATGTTGATCATGTCACTGCTTGTACTTAGCATTGGCTCTGTTCAATATGTCATGGACTTGCTTACGAATGTGATAAATGCACTGAATGTATCTGTTAGCACTGATAGCCTCATATTGGACATGAGTTGAATCAAAATGATTAGTTGCAAATGGTATGGCCACATCAATGGGAGATAGTGGCTAGAATCCCAATCCCACCTGAAAGGGGCTCTAACCAGTTGAGCTATGGAGAGTTCTGTTGTAGCTATGGTGGACATAGGGGAGGCTTTCATCCCATGTATGTGGATGCTTTAGAGTCATAACATGCATCTGATTTGGAATCCTTCAGCTCAACCACCAGCGACTACATGGCTTAATGCTCACTTGTGTTTTGAATGGGGCTCTTATGGAAATCAAACCATTTCCCTGTGTCCTTCTTTGTCTTCGTGGTGTTGTTATTTTGTTGCGGCTTTGGCGGGTTGTCCTGAGTCACTCCACCTTGGATTTGTCCTTTGTTTTGCGATTTGGGGGTGCCTTTCCCTTGCTTCAGATTTGCAGATCCAAAGTCTCGCTTCTTCTGTTTAAATTTTTACTCGATCTTGACAATATATTGATAGGAGATGTCTAGGAACTCCATCTCGTCTTGGATGTACTTGTGTAGACAACCATGGTACTTGAGTACAAAATTCTGCTTAGAATTCTTTATACCCAGCTTCGTGCAAAGGGTATGGAAAACATTTGTGAACTCTGGCACATCTTGGCCCCTTCCCTATTGTAGCATTGTCCACTTTATGTATTTACCTTCATAGCTCCTGACAGGGTAATATTGTTTCTTGATGTCGTCTCGAAAAGAATTCCAAGTGGGTGCAGCTGAAAATAGTGAGGGTTCCCTCTTTTCATTTTGTTCATAGTAGGTTTCCCACTAGTCCTTGACATGTGGGGTAGATTTGAGGAGTGCAAAAGTAAACTTTTCTTGATTGGAAAATTCATGAACTAAAAAATATCCTTCCAATAGATTTAACCATCTATCTACAACGTCTGCATCTATCTGGCCTTCAAATATGGGAATGCCAATGTTAAATTGTACCTTAAAAGGAGTGGTGCATCCAGAGTCGCTGCTGGATGAAGATGCATCACCTGTGGGTAGCCACCGAAGGATCTGAGCAAAGTTATCCATCATCGTGTTCCTTTGTCACTTGAGGGATTCCTCGAGAAATATTTTGAAAGGATCTTCTGCCCCCTCATCTTTATTTTCTTTTTCCATGGGACGACGTTGGAGTTTGCGAGGTTAGTCTTGCAAAGGTTCAACCATTTTGAGCCCTAACTCCTTATACCCTAACCTCGTTGGGGACATGTAAAGAAAAACAGAGAAAGAGGAAACCAATCTGATACCATTGATCCCACGGATACGAACTTATGTAGGAATGCAACAAAATACAGATATACACATAAATGCAGAGTTGTAGCAGAAATAAAACTTCATTTCATTAATATCAAAGAACTAAAATATGCTTACATAAATAAATAGAAAGAAACTAGCTCGGGTGATGGTAGCTGATCTCTAAGAATAGATGTGGTGGATACATGCCTATGAACTGTGTTACAATGAGGTTTGAAGACCTATTTATTATTGAGAAATAATGGAGAACCCTAAACATCCAAACACCTAACCCTTGAGATGAAGCGCCAAAACTATGGGCCCTGTTGGGGTAAATTGGTACATCAACTTCTGGACGTGCACGCTACCTCGTTAGAAAGATCTATCTAAGGAACATAGATTTCAACTAAAAATGTGACTCAATGGCTCATGTTTTCCTATTTACCAAAAAAAATGTCATTAGGGCCTCAAAACGATTCCAAAAGTTTAAGACCCGAAAAATTGCCAAAAATAGTAAACTGTGCTACAATTAAGGAAACTAGAAAACTAAAAGAAACAATGGTGGGGGTACAAGTGGGATAGGTGGGTGACCACCAATATCCACCTAGATCAATTTTAAATCTTTTAGGCTCATTCTATTGGTGCCTCCTAATTGATGACATGTTTCAATTAGAAATGGGCCCTTCGGGTGCCCAAAAACGCTAAAAATGAATGACACACATCCATCTCCTATTGGTTGGTTCTAACATCATCTATCCTTTATTGTCTTGACCAATCACAAGCTTCCACCTGTATTCTTGGAGAAGAGAGAAAAGTCTTCCAAGGCCTTGTTTTGTGACCATTTCCTTTGTTATTTCGTTTTTGGGCTTGACGATTTGTTTTTGTTTTTTTATATTTTCCACAAAAACCTCAAGGCCGACTCTCCTCTATGCTACCCCCTTGTTATGCCTTTGGGAAATCATAGCTGGGTGCACTCCAATCGCTCTGTTACATCTTGAGGATTAGTTGTGTGCACTCTACATAAAATTATGGGCTTGACCCTTTATGCTGCCTCCACCGGGCCAACCTATATTTTGGTCTCCAATGCTCACTTTCCATTTGACAATGCTTAGTTGTCATGTCCCGACGACTACCACCTGGTCACTTAGACTTGTGAACTGAAACAATTCCACTGGGCTAAGCTCATTGGGTGGGCTCTGTGTGTGGTTTAATCGATTACTACCACGTCTTCTTGGAGCTCTCACTTAGAATATCCTCCTATCTTGTTGCTAAGATTGGAATTTAAGCCAATTTTGGCTGTGAGCCAAAGGCTTTAGCTACCTCTAACTCTTTTATGAAGGCCTTGGGTTTGCCAGTGTTTGACTTGCTCTATCTTTTGATCCAGGGGGCCTTTTCAGGACTTCAATATATTGTTGGAAAGATCTTTCAGAGCTCTGTCCACATGGGTAACTTACAACTACATTTGAGATGATCTAATTCTAAAAAACTAGATCCAAAACTACTACATTGATTCTGATCATTTTCCCTTGTTGTTAACGTGGAACTTGCTCCTTGAAGCATTTATTTGACACTTGAGCCTCCTGCTGCCACTTGTTGACATCAAACATATTTCCAATAGTACGAAAAACGTAGGGTGTAACAGATGTAGGAAAGAAAAAGGGTCATGATTATGAAGATGAAAGTACTAAATCCATTGGAGATAATGCCAAGGCGAGCCAGGCTTGGGAAAAGGGGGAGGTGGATGATTTAGATGACATGATTGAATGAATATTGTCGAAGAAACAAGAAGGATAGGAAAATCGTGTACGCAGGGTCTTCAATTAATGAACCTCTTATATAGCATGTGCATTTGTGGCATACTAAATAAAAACCCTTCTTCACAACTTTACTCAAATACTAATTTGTTGGCACCTACTAGTCTTGATATGGACATCAAGAAAAACATCTTTAGAAAGAGAAGGATAAAATTATAAAATGATAACCTCTAAATGTGTGAATGGAATGGATTAATCCAAGTGAAATGGCTCACATGGGTTGAAATTGCTGACAGTAAACACATTATAGATAATAGACCTTGTTACCGCTTAGCTTGTATGAGATTTCATAGATTGGAGTAGCTATTGGATGAGATTGGATGTATTGATGAGAGATATATTTCATGTGATTTGATAACCTTGGCGAGGGTAGATGGATATACTTATGGTTCTTGATTTGTTTTCCTTGCTTATCATGATGTTGGTCATCACAATGTACTTGTGTATGTGAGATGTAGCTAAGCAATTTTCGCTCAAGGCCACACATTGCCCAGATTAGAGATCACCCAAGTTGCCAAGTTGTCTCTTCAATTAAATCAATGTTGGTTTATTTCCTGAATGTTGGGTCCCTATAATACTAGTGATTACCCCATTACTATGGTAGTTGTACCCCTTATTAATATTGTTGTGCCCCTATTTCCCCCATATTGTTATTTTTGTGGCTTTATATGATTATTGTTAAGTCGGTTGGGTTATATTGTGACTCCTTAGGCTCCTATATATAGAAAGGAGGTTTTGTCATTTGTATCATCCAAGAATTGTTCATTCATGTAATGTAAAGGAGGTTTCCCCCTCGAAGAGGCTGAATTCTAAGGCGTTGATCTATCTTTTCTATCTTTTCTTGAGCTGGTTTCATAACATTTGGTATCAGAGCCAAGTTTTAGGTTTTCGCTGCTCCAAATAGATCATCGTGGCATTTTCACTATAATTTTTTTCTGCGACATTTCAGAAGTAAAAAAAAAAACTCATTTGAGAAGACATCACTCTACAGCTCGGGTCCTAATTTCATAGCTTTTCGTGCTATATGTGCGGATATATGATCTGAGGAAGTTGGTCATTTTGCAGACTCCTGAATTACATTCCAAATAGGTGACCTGGGGAAAATCGTCATAACTTTCTCTCTGAGCATCAGATTGAAATTTCACAAAAAGGTACAGAAAGAGGATGGACTATAGTTTCTTATAGATATTTTTTAGAGCTAGAGGTCCAAAAAGTGACACATGGAACTTCATACAAGTTCGCTCTTCTGAAAAGGTCTATAATGAGGTCACTGTGGGAGATTTGGCATAACTCTTCATTGGAGAATCCAATTGGGGTCAAACTGGTGGCATTGGAAAGAGGACACAGAGGGCTACCAAAGGTCACAATTTTAGAACTAGATGTTCTGAAAGTACATAGATACATCAGAGGCAATATCGAGCTCCTACAAAGAAAAAAACGTGTGTAGATTTTTTTAAATTTTTGCTTAAGAATGGTTTGAAAATTTATTTTGAAGGAATTCAAAGGGATAGTAGAGAATTATTATTGGTAACTGATGCCCTGAGGAAAGAAAATGCAAACACCTAGTAAAGAACCTGAAAGCTCTAGCATGACTCATGAAGAAGAGGAAGAAATGCTACATGATATATCAAAATTACAAGACCAAGTGCAAAAAAATGTCAGCCTCACAAAAGCTAACAGAAGCTAAGATAAATGGCATGGAATCTAAGATAAAGGGCGTGGAAGCTAAGATGGATGATTGGAAGGTAGATTTGAAGATAGACATGGACGATTTGAAGACGAATATAAATAAGTTGCTACAAGAAATGGTCACTAAGGATGAAAGGGTAGTAAAGGAAACTCATGATGAGAACAAAAGAAATGTTAATCATGATTCCATAGACTCTAATGTGGGATCGAAGACCCATCATATTCCAAAAATCGATATGAGGAGTTTGATGGCAAGGATCCCGCAACATGGATATTATAGATGGAGCAATTTTTCGATCTCAGTAATGTGCAAAAACACACAAAAGGTACGTATTGCAACTTTATATTTCGAACCAAATCAGTTTGTATGGTATCAATGGCTTTGCTCTTGTAAACAAATTATCACTTGGGCAATTTTTATGGAAGAATTGATAGCACATTATGAGGATACAAAAAGCAATAATTTTTTAGGCCAATTGATAAGTCTCAAACAACAGGGTTCAATAATGGAGCACATTGAGGAGTTCCAAAAATTGAACATAAGGGTAAAAAATATTCCAGAGGAGCAAAGGATTGATGTGTTCATAGGGACTTTAAAGGATAATATCCAACATGATGGTCGCCTTTGGGAACTTGATTCATTAGAGAAGGCATTCAAGTTAGCAAGAAAAATGGAAAGCAAAATTATGGCAACCAGGAA